>JAANHX010000296.1:0-207318 GCA_011320135.1 Phytophthora betacei
ATGATTCCAATGATGACCTTCGTGTGCTTGGTTTACTTCTGGCAATACGCGATATGGCGACCGCAGATTCTCTCTGACCACTGAATTAACAAAAATCAGGATTTTTTAGAGACGGGTGTGATTGGTTTAAGTGCATTTCTCGCATAGCGCATCATCTTTGCGGGAACTATTACCGAGGAGCTTATCTACATCTTGCGCACGAAACGTACATTTCTGTATTTGCCTAAAGTATAAATACTTTATTCTATACAAATCGGTATGCTGTTCAGAACAGCGTAAGGCCGTTTTGTACCCATCCATGTCACACCTCCGCGGTCAAGAGGTTCAGGGTAAACTTGGTGCTCTAGTGAATAGGAGAGGATTTTTTTCTATTCACAAAACTACCGCGGTAAAAATTTCCTGTTTGGCCTGGACGAGATGTCGGTTTCCCACCAACGTATCGTCTGGCTTTGAAATGTGTGTGGGCTATATCCACTGTAGCCGGTGCGAATAGGGCGATCTACACACGAAGTGGCAGCCCGGCGGACTTCCGGATTGCGGCCGGATTGAGGCCGGATTGATGGCCGACCAAGGTAAGATGAAGAAAGACGGTCACTGTTGACGGTTACATTTTGACTGTTAGCCCAATAAAGGCCGTATTTTGTATTCCACAGAAGAAGGAAAATTGCAGGTTTTAATATGCTGAAAGGTTAGAAGCAAGGTAAAAGGAGTTTCCCCGCATATAACTGTTTGTATTGGTGAGAGAGGGGCTTTTTATAATAATAGATTGGAGTTGGGAAGATAGACGGGCATTTTCCTGCAACCATAGAAAAGGATGTATAAATGAGTGACAGGTTTCGAAATCCTATCATAAGCCCTTTATCGCATTTCCTGCCTCATCTTTCACGCCACTCATTTCGAGATGACGGACTGGATTGGAGGAGCAGACCAAAACACTAATAAAGTGACTATACACACGTTAGTGTATGAGTAATCCCACGATGGGGGGGGGCAGCTGCACCAAAATAGTGGCGGATTACAAGCACCATCTGTATCGTAGTGTATCGCTTTAGAAACGAACCCATGCAAGATGTGAAGGAACTTCACACCAACTCAAACGATAAAAACACTACGTTCACTGAGATAGCTCAGTGTCATACAATCGCAACTACACTAGTAATGGCACTTAGATCCCTATATGTGTAGTTGTGACTTAGAACGGAAAGAACGTAGCTATCTTCAACCGCTGAAGATCCGCATTTGCGACTTAAATGTAAATGTATTGTATGGAAGCATTGTCCACGTGTGGCCGCACTGGTTTTAAAGATTCAACTGTCGGTGTCAATTCGGTTCGAATAGCTTCATCCGAAAAAACTGGATGAATCTGCTCTTGGCTGCATCACGGCCGTCGTTGCAGCCGACAATGACTACAAAATGAGGGACGGAGTGGAGGTTGTGGTCAACATGGTCCAACTTTCTTTTTCGTCAACGACTTAATTAAGTAGATCTTACTGCAGATCCAATCATACGCTATAATAACCCCACCGAGACGTATCAAGACTACAATTTGCCCGATGAACTGCAAACCAAACGAGCGACAAAGGGGACGACGACGACCTGGATAATACTAAACAAAAATGCAAACGAATAGGATGATTTGAATTAAGTAAGTGAGGAGATCGATGTGTTAAACGGAATATTGGAGCTATTATAGCACTTCCTCGGTCGAGGCTGCAGCCTCATCAGCCTTGCAGTCGTAGCGTAGTAGTTGCGGTGAATCTTCAAGCGAGCTGTTTATAGGACCAGAAGTACACTTGTTTATCGAGGAGAGCAGGTCGACAAGGCGCACTTTTGACGTACCGGATGCAGTTGTTTTGAGCGTTGATCTGCTTGAGACGGAAGCAACCGTCCAGTCCGCCAAGTTCCTGAATCTGGCAGGTCGTCAAAGAAAGGATCTTAAGTTGAAATTCTACTGCACAGATGACATACCTGGTTGTCATTGATCCAGAGCACCTCGAGGTTAACGAAAGCATCGAAGTTCGCAATTTAGTCGATGCGCTTATTGTCCATGTACAGCTCGGTGCAGCTTTTCACATATTCGTGATTCTTGATGGGCAGCTCCGCATGGGGATCCGAAAGCCGCCAATTTCGTGTCATGTTAGAGTTCGAAGAGCGATCAAACTAAAGTTGTTGATTAAAAAATGACGTTGACGAACAGATTTGACAATTTTATTTTAAAAAGAACTTCGTTATCTTAAACGACACTTCTGCTCTAATTAGCTGGTACGTGGTGGAGATCATAGTTCTTTTAACCAGGCTTGAACTTAGCCACGTCTGTCTAACGAGCTCAACGACCCGACCAAGCGCCACGGAGAAGCTACCGAGCCTGGTGCCAGCACACGCCAGATACACGCAGCAGCTCGTCCAGTCGCGGGTCCAGCACCTCCAAAGGCGTACAGATAGACAGCTTGAGACACTCTTCAAGCTGCTGTGGGCCCACATCCACTCGGAACAAATCCGCCGGAAGCGCCAACGTGCGAGCCACATCGGCACCAGGGCCACGTGAGTCATCAAACAGCAGGCGAGATCACAGCAAATCACGTTCGCAGTGTTGAGCAGCAACGCGGAACAACTCTCGCGTGAAGAGCTGAGCTTCCTGCAGAGCCCGCTCCACCGGTAGCACACCATTGCCCACGCCTAGTTCCGAAGGGGTACTCTTGAGTAGCAGAAGCTGTACAGCGTCCTTGTCCAGAGGCTTGCGTGTCAGCGGTTGCGTTGTGAGGACCAGCGAGTATCCGCCCAACGGCTCCACCTTACGTGTCGACAGAGTTATCGTGGACGGAGGTCGATGGAAGAAGCTTCCTGATGACGAGTGACACACGACTGCATCCGGTGTACCAAACTGCAGTAGGTCTAACACTTCGTAGCGTGAGCCATGACATGCGATGTATCGGAGTAAGATCTGCACCATGATCAGCTCCAAGCAGTTGGATTGCAACGACGCAGGTTGCAGCTTTACTGTCACCATGCGGATCACACAGTCGCGCCAGAGCAGCGACAAGGGTGCTGCAGATGTTGACGCGGTGTTCGCTTGAGCTGGGCCCAAATGATGTACCAGCTGCGGATGCGGTTTGTTGGCAGCTCGTCGAGTAAATCTCGCTGCAGCTCGCGAAGGCGGTCGATGGCCATCACTGCTACGTGGTGCAGGTGTCAAGGTAGCTCTGACATCGTTCGTCCTTGTCAGTGCGGTGCTCTTGCTGCTGGGATACCTGGCAGGTGACGACGTTGGGGCTGGTGTACTGAACTTCTTGGGTTCCTCCGGCGGGTCCGGAAAGGCTTGCAAGAATCATTGAAGCCCCTTGACGATGTTCTGGAACGTGGACGCTTTCTTCCAAGGCAGCGGTGGGGTCACGACAAGCGCATCATCCTCACTAAGATGCTTGCCTACACTGTGACCGTGTCCATTCTCTGCGTCGTGGAAGTCGTGCGGCGCGTCAAGCCACTGCAGAAGATGTTGCTGGAAGTAGCTGATGGTGAACCCGTAAATGAGAGCTTGGGTCTGCAGTTGAGCACGTAGCCACGACGCTACACTCTGCACTCTTGCTCCAGACACTCCAGTCGTCTTCTTCCCAGTCTTGGCAGCCAAACGATTCTGGAAACGCAGATCTTGCTGCTCCAAGTCGTGCAAACTCACAAGTACCGCAGTCAGCAGCACGCCTCGATTGTCGCATTTCACCTCAAGCACCACGATGGAGAGAGGGTCATTGCTTGCACTATTCGTCCACCCAGCCGCTTCCGCTGCAGCTCTTTCCGGGTGGTAAAAGTACTCGGAGAAGCCATCTTTGCCAGGTATGTCGCTCTCGTTTGCTGCGCTGGGGTCCGCAGGGAAGGCACGTGCATGGCTCCTGCTGGTAGCTAGCGTCCGAAGACGTCGGAAACCAAGCGTACGTAAGTGCACTGCGTACTCTTTATAGAATTCACTCGCCACTTCAAAACGCAGTGGCTCCAAATTCGCAGCCACCTGCTGCTTGATACCACGAACGTCAGCTCCTGTACCGGCGTCCATGCTGAGTACAGTGTGCTCGATGTACAGCTTGGCCACTGAGCAGTCGTCTTGATCAAACACGAACTCGCGCTTGTAGCTAAGCAAATGAACCAGATCCATGCACGACTGAAGAGCACGTAAACGCCCACTGATGATCCCGTTCTCGTCGCCGTCAGACAATCCAATCACCTCAGCCGCTACCCATCGCTCCACAAACGCAGCTCGGAACCGTTGATGCAGCAAGAGATGTCCACTCTCCACTAAATGCATCACGACATCCTTCGCGACGGGCTCCTCCATCTCTTCATCCGCACGCATCGACGCGAGCTTCTCCAGCAGGTTCATGCCCACTGTGTGGCTAGTTGATTGCGTCTCGAATGCTTCCCATCGCATTTCCAGAGCTGCGCAATAGTATGGAAGAGGAGTTCGATTCTTCTTGGGATTGTCTTCATCTTCCTCGAGCTCGATCAAATGTCGCAGCTGGCCTGTCAAACTCGTTGCCCACCGCTCAGTGTTGCCAGGGAGTAAAAAGCGAGGCCCCCAAACACACTACAATCGCTTCTTCCACGAACTGTGGATACGACCCGGGCCCGCGTCGCTAGTGTTTCTTGGCAATGCAGGAGCTGTAGTTACTGCCAACCCTGTCAACGAAGATGAAGACGACGACGACCCCAACTCGGAGAGATTAGTACCTTTCGATCCTCTTCGTACAGGGCGATTCGCTGTGTTGCCGTGAACATTCTCCATTGTATCGATGCTCCACTCACAATGCTGTTAATTTTTAAATTTCTTAGATGCTGGGAAGCTAAGCTCTAAACTATTTTAATAGTAGTGGCTAACGATATCTATTTGTGGAGAGAAAAGATTTTTGCGAAACGACACTTATTTTTGGTGTGGTGTACTGCTCTTTCTTTTGGTGACCCTTTCTGCGTCTGTGGCGCTTCACATCCTATTTTTTGTGTTCGCTAAAAAAAATAGAGTGCTTTGGATGGCTCTCACTGGATTGATCCCAAGGAGTTCAAGCGCTTGTGGAGCTCTCTCGTCAAGGCAGGGTGGCGGACAAGACGCGCATCAGGCCTCGGCTCAGACCATACATACGTCAAGCCGGGTGTTAAAGGCAATCTACGCCAGGCCAAAGTCGGTATTGACTATTTCATCGATATGTTTGGTGGTTTGCGATTGTACAAAATAGTTTACTGACTATTTGTAAACGTTTTAGGGCCTAATGCGCTTTGGGCATACGCAATACAGGAAGGATTGATACCTCTACCTCCACCTCCACCTTGTCCAATTGGTTTTACACTGGCACGTACTCTGCCTTTGCACGCGCCGTTCTGTGAAGCCCCCGATGGGGAAACTAGCAGCGTATGCTGCTGTTCGACGGCGCCAGCCTGAGCCGCCAACATCTGAACTAGAAACTCGTGCCGACTCCGCTAATCCGGCTGCTACAGAACAAAAAGCTACGGTGGAAACCACTAATCCGGCATCTACAGAAGAAGCAGGTTCGGTGGCGACCGCTAATATGGCAGCTACAGAAGAAAAAGCTACGGTGGCGGCCTCAACTGTGGTTGCTACAGAACAAGCGGTTACGGTGGGAGCCCTTATTATGGCTGCTACGGAACAAGGTACTAATAACGCTGTTGATACGAGCCCAATTGATATTGAGGATACACATGCTGGTGGTGGCGCTGCAAGTTTTGAGGAGGAACTAAAGACTGACGAAGAACGGGGTCTAGAGGCATGTGATAGAGATGACGACGAACCGGGTCTAGATGAATTTGATCGAGATTACTTTATGGAAGCCTTCCGTGCTGAGAATCTCTTTGGTCCAGTTGATGTAGATGATGTCAATATCGGAGACGAGTCGTTCCTATGCAGTACCGAGTCAGACGACGAGGATTCTGTTTTTGACGAGCACGAAATCGATGACGAGGAATATGTGGATGGCGTGGAGTCAGACCCGGAATTTGAGGACGCAAGTCAGAATTTACGGCAAAACATGAGAGAAATTCGGGAGCTTGCTAGTTCAGGGTGGGAAATATACGACCAAGGCAACTGTGGTAAGTCTGTGATATACAGAATAAGAGTTATCAACGTCTAACTTGTTCTGTATTATACTTGGCACGGCCGATCTAAAACTGGACGGAGCTGCTTTGTATGACGTTAGATGGGGAACCCCGAAATCTGCTGCTGCTTTTGCTGAGTCACCGATTGAAATGTTCCTTTTTCTTTTTGCCCACGTCATAGTGGAAGAAAATCGCGTTGGAGTCTGAAGCCTATCGGAGAAAATGCATTCCAGCGATCGCACAGCAGACCCATGAACGACAGCTTGCAGCCCAAGCTAAAGACCCTAAGAAATCCGTGGAAGACATCATTGACAAGCTTGAAAGACAGAAGCCAATTCGAGAGCACAATATTTTGCACGTAATTGGGCTGTTGGTGGCGCGTACGCTGTGTGGACATAAGGACGACTTGTCGAAGCATTGGACTATCAGTGAAGAAGGTGCCGTTCCTCGGGGGACCTTTAAAAGGTACATGAAGCGCGTGAAATTCAGAACAATAACTCATTTCCTCCATTTTACAAGCACCACCAGCGGAGACACGACCACTGACAAGGCGTTCCAGATCCGTCATATTTATATATATATATATAGGTGATCGAGAAAACATTTCGTCGCGGATATCAGCTCGGTCCACGTGTAAGCTTCGACGAGGGAAAATTTCAAATCGAAGTCAATACAATCCTATACGGACTTACAACAAGGAGAAGCCCCACAAGTATGGGACCAAGTGCTACATGACTTGCTGTGCCGTCAGGGGGTACTGTGCAAGGTTTGTATTGTGCTCAGTTTCCGACAGAATACGAAATCTTGTAATTTGTCATATTCTGTCTCAACTCCGTTTGATAACTACCAATGCTACCATTTTTGTTATTCTGTATACTACAAAGTCGACGTTTATCTTGGTGCTGAACCGGACAAGCAGAAGAGCGAAGGCGCATCCCAAAGGGCAGTCATCCGCAATATCACTAAGGCATTTGATGGGTTACCGAAGCAGCGGTTAGTTATAGCCGACAGCTTCTACAATTCACCTGCGCTGACACTTTCATTTCTACCACTGGGGTTCTACTACGTTGGGACGCAACGAAGCGACCAACTGGGGTGGCCTAAAAAGCTCATGTTCAAGCAGAAGAAGAGACCGCGGTCCATGCCTCGAGTAACGTACAGGATTGCCCAAGCCAGGCAATACCCAGAGCTTGTTGCTGCTGCATGGATGGAATCGAGCCCTGTTCCCATGATCGTCACTGGGTGCGCCACAGTACTGACACGCGTGTCAAGGAAAGACAAAAGGACGGGGGCCGTCACGCAAGTCCCATGCCCGCAGTTAGTTGCTGACTACCATTCTGGCATGGGTGGAGTAGATACTCAAGATCAGATCCGCCTGCAACGCTACTCTATCCAGAGATGCGTAGCATTCAAAAAGTACTATCGACAGCTATTTCTAGCTTTTGTCGACATGGCAGTGGTGAACGGCTTCATCCTGCACAAGCTGGCCGTGACGCGAAAAGGAGATAGAGTCCCAGCACATGCCGAGTACATGAGACGCCTTCATATGAAGTTGGTAGCAGTGACTTCTGTAAGTTTCTGCTCTAATCCATACAATGAAGACTTGGCCGACGCACGGCGCCAAACTCGGGAGCACGTGCTGTGCAGCACCAAAGAGCTGTATGAGGCAAAGACGGGAAGACTCCAGGGAAATAAGAAAACCCGCCAGTTTCTCTGCAAGGTTTGCTCCGCGTTGAGTCCACCAAAGGTCAAGCGTTTCGAGACCCGTTTTTATTGTCGTGAGTGCAGCAGCAATATGGGAGGATACGTGTCACTTTGTAACTCTGTACGACGCACGGAAACGCGCTGACCTGCAGTCAGATGTGGCATGGAGCGTGGGGGAGTGGGGCAGCTATCTCTTCTCACCTACGAAAAAGAATTCGCTTCAGAAAGCGCAAGCGAGCGGAGGACTACAAGAGCAACACGGACGCTGACGACAATACTTAGTCATAGTGGTGGTGTTAGGTTAGCAGCTATCTAACTACAAAAATAGCAGCTTCACTTTGCGTACCATTCAGTCGTATCTCGTCTTGCTAACCAAACTATTGGCAAGTTGTAGAATACTTACTTCTCTGTAAGTCTAGAACTAGCCGAACATTTGGTGAGCGCGCCACGTGGTGCGGGTGTTCGTCCGCTACCGGTCGCAAAAGCGATAAGCAACCTTGATCCACATTTAAAAGGACTTAAAATATAGAGGATTTTTGATCGTGAGTTATCCAGTTGTGGCCAATGGAAACCGTTAAAATATATATGTGGTGGATACATTAGTGCGGCTTTGTGCAATTGCGCAGCGTCTTTGAGTCAGTGCGAAGCGTCTAGCAGCGAAAGGGTTTTGTGGTGTAGGGATTTCCAGATTCGACCATACGCCAACCTACTTTAGATCAAGAATCGGCTCGGTCTGATAACCCAGAGCTTAGGAACAAAGGATCACGGTAGGTACTCGGCGATCTGTCCGGATATGCTATCCGGATGACCGCTGAGCTCAACGGTCGCCTGAACCCAGCTGAAGGGTCGGTAGAGATCCGAAACGACTACATTTCACTAGATATTTGTAAAAGAAGCATAAGATTAAATAGGGAGAGCCGAAAAGGCTCCCAGAAGATAACGGAGCAGAATTTTCCTAGTCCAAGACACGTGTACACTATTCCGGTAAGTCCCTGCATAGGGCTGGACTATGCCTGCCGTCAATACTCGAGAGGCATAGCTTGTAGGGTATTGACTGGTAGCGCCAAGAGATTAGGTCGGTCCGGGTAGGACAAAGTCTCGCTACGCGCGAAAGAGAGTCCCGCATACTCAGCGGGCCGGTACGTCGGATAGCCCGGGTGCCGTAACACTTCTAGCTGAGCCGCCTCTGCGCTCGGTGACCTGTAAAAGCTCTCGCGCACCGTCGTCCATCCTTTGGTGGAGGGCACAGGGTTGTGAACGAGCTCAGCCGAACATAACTCGGCGAAGCCTCGGAAGTGATCTGACTTGGTTAGTCGGAAGCGAGTGGAAGCGAGCCACTCGTCTGTCCCGGAAGGGCCGGACCGCGAGGGGACCACCCTCTGCGCAGGCCATACAACCGCCGACCTAACTCGGCGATTCGTTGTAGTTTGTGTAAGGAATCCACATCTGACGGTATTTGTGTGTTCTACTACACAAAACTGGTGCCGCGACCCGGGAACAGACGTGTGTGCTTGTTTTTATAGGTGCCAGCTAACCAAGTTACGAGGAAGAGAAGAGAAAGAGAAGAGTGAAGATGGTCAAGGGATCAGCAGCTCCGAGCGACGGAAGCCCAGCGACATCTGGAGGATCGCCTCTCGCGGGGTCGGACCCGGAGAATCAACGACTCATCGCCATGACGATGGAGGTGGAACGAGCCGTCCAGTTCGACGAGGATGGCCAAGACCAGGAGAGCGAGAACGGAGATGCAAGTGAAGGAGAGTATGAAGAGAAGGCCGAGACCGCTGAGCTCGAAGAAATGAAGACTACCGCCGAGCTACTTGGCGAGGTGGAAGAGTTGACGCTGCAGGTGGGACGCATGGGAGCCCCACATCCCGTCGAGCGCAACTTATCCGCCGAGCTCGACGAAGGTGCGGACGATGAAGAAGATGAAGAAGAAGATGGCGTTGCTCAAGGAGACCGTCCGCCCCTTATTCCGAAAGCGACGAGGAACGCCGATACGCCGAGCGCCAAAAAAGTGTTGGCTCGACTCGGCGAGGAGATGAGAACGAGATCGGAATGGATGATGATGTTCGCGCCTGTGGCGATGGCGCAAGCGAAGTGGCCGATGTTGGGCCTCGAGCTAACTCAACAGGTGCGTGCAGCCAACATCAGTCAGTTGGTGGAAGAAACTGTGTTGCTGCTGAAGGCGATGGGCTATCGGTGCAACAGCCGACCAAACAGCCTCATCCTGTCCGACTGGAGTCTAACCCGTGGCGGAGCTGAGCTCTGGCAATGGAAGAAGAAGTTGAGAGTGGCGTTTGGATTGGAGAAGGCCCCTGGTGGAACGAAGAAGATGTACAGCCGAGTAGCCGAGTTCAAACCACTCGGCGAAGACCCAAGCAAAATTCCTTTGCCGAAGACCCCGGAGACGAAGAGACGTGAAGTGTTCCGCGCTACGCAAGGGACTCCGTAGTTCGAAGACTCCCACATGCTGACTCCAATGAAGCTAAACCCGACTCAGCGAGCGCCGAGTCGTGGACAGCGGAATGTTGGTCGTTACCGTGAATTGTATGACGCTGCAGACGAGGCTGAAGCTTACGAGGAGGATGAAGAAGACGACGATGCCTTCCACGTGAGAGGAAACCGTGAAGAAACTGTGAAGGACTACATCCGAAACTTGAGCTTTGACGCGGCTGAAGAAGACTCGACGCAGTATTTAGAAGTCCGAACTCACGCCTCACTCGACAAAATCGCCGAGTTCGAAGGAAAGCGCTACCGTTCTGACGCGTCGCTCCAGTGGCTCAAGCGTTTCATCTACGAGATGAAGAGCACCAGGATGCCCCAAAGTGCCTGGTGCGAACCTTTCTCGCTATGCTTGGGACGCGCGGCGAAGCGTTGGTATAGGCAGCTGCCGAATAAGACTCAGCGACGTTACAAACTACTCAGCGAGGCGTTCCTGGATTATTATTGCTCACAGTTCGACCAATCCGCTCGCACTCGTTACTACTCGGCGAGACGTAAAGTCAACGAACCGATCTGCGACTTCCTGATCCGACTCAACGGGTATGCTCGGACAGCCAAGACCCAGTACGAGAAGGGTGGCGCCGACGCGGCTGACCATGTCGAACACTTCTTGCTGCATTGTGGTGATGACGATGTGATGGATTTGATGTACCCCTTGCAGTTGGAAGACATCAGTAAGGTGGAGCAGATAATCAATCGTCGGATCCTCGGTGAAATGCGCAAGAAGCAACGCGACCGACTCATGATCGCACGAGGCCGGGACGATAAGCGGAAGGATCAAAGCCGTCGCGATGAACGCCGAGATGGACGTCGAGATGAGAAGCGCAGTCGCAAGGAAGAGAACCGCGACCGCCGAGTCACCGTCGTTGACGCTGACTCGGACGGGGAGGAACTCCTCGATCAGAACCCGCCGGGTCCGTACAACTCCGAAGACGAATGGGATAATGAGGACCAGTCCGGAGGTTATGACTCAGCGGAAGACGACGACTACATAGACGCCGGCGTTTCCAATGATAAGGTAAATACACCGGACCGCCGAGAGAACTCGGCGGGAGACCAGAATGGCTCGAATCGAAGTTGGGGGAACTCAGCGAACCGACCTCCGCAACCGTACAACCAACGAGAACTGTCGAACCGTGGAGATGGATCACATGACAACTCACAGCGTGGACCTTGTGCAGCTTGTGGAAGAACGGGGCACTCGGCTCACTACTGTCGGCGACGCTGCAAATTCTGCAGACAAGTCCATGAAGTCGGCCAGTGCGAGCTGTTTCGTCAATATGAGAAGCTGGCTGCGTTCGTGAAAAACTCTGTCGACAAGTCGCAAGTGCCAGAAGACCTGCAAAACCTTTACACGCCGAGTGATTTAAACTCGGCGGCCCGCCAACACTGACTGGGTTGGAATATGCCGGGCTGCCACAGTCAGCTGAACCTGCAGCTGAGGCGAACTTCTTGTTTGCCTTCGTAGGCGAAGCAGGATGGCCCGAGGGAAGAAGCGGGGATGGCAATTGGATGTGTGAAATCGACGGAATTGAACGTGAGCTCGGTGAGTTAGATGATAACCACCGAGCGATTGCAAGCCTAACTCGGCAGTCACACCAGGCTGTGCATCGTACCAGAATCATGAAGCTGCTTCCGGGAGAACGGCTGGGATGGTGGTCAGCACAGACGTTTGATCGCCGAGTTAGAATGAGAGCTCTCGTATTGGGTGCAGTGAACGACCGAAGGACCAAAATATTATTGGATACCTGAGCAAATGTCTCGGCGATTAGTGAGTACTTCGCGAGGAAACTGCGTCTCAAGAGAGTGGCCAGCCGAGATAAGCGAATCGACATACAAGGAATAAGTAAAGACAGAATGGTGACAACGTCACGAGCAGTTGTGAAGGTGACACTCGGCTGGGAAGTGGCATACGCTATTGAAGTATGGATAATGCCTCATCATGCCGGAGTCGATTTGATTCTCGGCACCGACATCATGATCCCAGCTGGGATCCGTCTGGATCTGTACAACTCGGCGGTCAAGCTACCCGATGAGATGGTGATCCCACTCATCCGATCAAGTAATGCGCCGACCAAGACCGAGCTCGGACCAAATGTCCCATGTGGGCCACCAGACGGATTAACAATCGAAAGTCGAATGACCGCTGAGTTCGAATTACCCAGGCGGCAACCCAGTGAGTCCACGCATGACTTGTGGGTGCGACGGACGAAGGGTTGGATTCCAACGGTTGTTTTTAATCGCCGAGGAAGACCAACCCATGTCCTGATTACGAACGTACGACAGACGTCAGTCTGGTGCCCACCTCACTTTTATGTGATAAAATGGCAACCACACGGAGTACTGGCCAATGAGGGATATGTCCGCGTGAACTCGGCGAAGTACCGTGACTGGCAGATATTGGCCTATGAGTCGGCGATGGATAAAGATTTGCTGCAGAAAGAACAACGACTGTACGAAGACTGGTTGTCACACCAGCCACCAGCTGTGGAAAGACGAAAATACCCAACTCCGACGGCGGTGGAAAGACGACCTCCTCCAGTGGAAAGTGGACCAGAATTAACATGCGCCGAACGCTGGAGAAGGATCGAAGCTGATACTGAAGCCGGCGACTACGAGAGGCGTCGCGGTAACGCAGACGTCATATCGACTTCAGGGGTGACAAGGGGTGACCCGGCTATAAACTCAGCGTTCAAGCTGGAAGACGTCCGAGCGGATCGTACGCCGGTACTACACGATGGTCAAGATGTCTCCTATCAGCTGTCCAAGTTTGAAGACGATGGCGCCATTTCTGACGTCAACACGAGCTCAGCGGTTGAAGGAACAAGTGAAGTAAGGGCCAAGGAAGACGTGTCGGCGACTGAAGACTCAGCTATAACGGAAGGAGACCTTGAAGGACGCTCGGAACACGTCCTACGTGACGCCCAAACCGTTGTTGACAACCGAACCAAGTTTGGAGTCATTAGACCAAGTATTGTGGGCGAGGTGAACTCAGCTGTGAGCATCCTGACCACTATAAGTGCTGGGATTACCCATGTGGTGACGGCGAACTTGGCGCTCGGAGAACCAGCCGCAAGAAATGACTTGGGAGCTGTTCCGGTGTGCCATGGGACGACCAACTACGCGAAGGACGAATGTGGCCGCGTGGATGTCTGTCCTGCCATCGTAGCAGACTCAGCGGTACAGCGCCCGAGCGTGACGACTGCAAATTCCAAGCTGGAGGTATTACTTTCCAGAGATGTTGAGGCTAATAGTGAAGGACTGAGCTGGACGGTGAATACAAGTAACCACAGTGACGAAGGTGAGGCACGAGCCAAGTATGGAGTCGATGTGTTAAGTTCTGTAGCCGTGGCGAACTCAGCGATGGGTACGCCAAAAGCCTGCATTATCCAGTCGGCGGCGGTGGACTCGGCGTCAGAAGATCTAAACACTGAGAGTGTTTTGGACGTGGCCACAGCATGTCGTCAGGATGTCAGCTATACCGAAGACGTGTTTGCACGCACGGAAGTTAGTTCTGCCGTCACAACCAACTCAGCGGATCAGCACTCTGACGCGACAAAGGACTATGATAGTCGGGAGGTATTACTACCTGAAGGAGTAAAACCGAACAACGACCCAGCTACGGCGGACTCAGCGTTGGAGACTATGGAGGTTGAAACCGGTTCGGAAGTGGTTAGACATCATGACGATGACATCATTTACCTCGGAGATAAGTTTGAACACGCAGGAGTCAGATCGACCTTCGCAGTGAACTCAGCGAATACGGGCCCTGACGCAGACGACAACTATGATTTACCAGAGGTATCACTGTCGGAAGGTACTATAACTGAGGTCGGAGTAACGAACTCAGCGACGACGGTGTTCGACCCCTACGGTTTAGGACAAGCTGAAGATGATGAGTGCAACTCGACGAGAGACTCAACGGAAACCCTAAGACAACAATACTTGGCTATCGCAGCGACCGAAGACGAGCAAGAGGATGATATTGACGATGGTAAGACCGACATCTTTGGCGTAGTGGGACAGATCTGGAGTTGACGGATTACGCTCACGAGCTGGCTTTCCTTCCCGACCTCACTGAAGTTGAGCCTACAGAACTCGACTATGGCGCTCCAAACGTCAAGTCGAGTAGTCATACGCCAGCACAGTCGGCTAGGTTGGTGGCAGAGCTGCAAAAGCACGAAGGAATAATGATTTCAAGTGGTAATGCCCTGCCGCCTCCAGCGTACGGAGCATTGCGCGACATCGACGTTCAAGGACACGCACCCATTAAGCAGAGAGCTCGGCGGATACCTCTCCGCCACTTGAGCAAACTGTACGAGTTGTTGAAGGGGCTGCTTCAAGCTGGGTTGATATCATTCTCGGGCAGCCCTTTGGCTTCGCCAGTGGTGATAGTGCTCAAGAAAAATGGTGTGGATATTCGGTTATGCATTGACTATAAACTAGTTAACGCGATTACGACGCCGATGGAATACGCTATGCCACTAGTCGATGACCTGCTCACCGAATTGGAGAGCTACCTGTGATTATGCTCGCTTGATGCTGCGAGCGGATTCTGGGCAGTCTTGATGACACGCCGAGCTCGGCAGATCTCAGCGTTCGTCTGTGCACTTGGAAACTTTGAATGGTTACGCATGCCGTTTGGATTGAAGAATGCGCCTATGATTTACCAACGACTGATCGACAACGCTCTATGGGGATACGTTCAGCCAAAGGGAGGATGGCAGTTGTTTGCTGAACGAATGGCTATTGCTGAAGCCGAGTCGGGAACTCGGCGAGTCGAGCTCGGCGGAGTCAGCGTTTCAACGCCAGGTCAGCTGACGAAGTTTGAAGCGGACCACCAATCACAAGCTGACTGCGATCCGGTCCAAGACCTGGTCAACGGACCGGACGGCGACATCTTCGCTAATGGAGAACCAGATCAGTCTTCTTTGATTCCGGTGTTCAAGCGGAGGTCGTTTGTCGATGATATCTGTTTTGGAGGGGAGACGTTTGACGCCTGCTTGGAGACACTCGACCGACTACTAGCCCGGTTCACAGAATGTCGAATTAGCATCAGCTTTACCAAGAGTATCTTTGTCCAACCCAAGGTTGATTTCCTGTCGCACGAGATTACGCCGAGTGGCATACGCGCGGATGCGAAGAAGATAGCCGCGATCGCCGAACTCGCCTTCCCGAAATCAAAGAAGGGGATGCAAGCCTTTCTCGGTGCACTTAACGATTACGGCCGATTCATCCAGAACTTGGCTGTTTATGGAGCGGTACCCTATCAGCTAAAGGACACGGACTTTGGTCCTGGGGGTGACTTGGCGTCAGCAAAAGCGTCATTCGCCGAGCCCAAAAGACGGGTAGCAGAAGCTCCAATTCTGCGTCATTTCGACTCGGCGAAAGTAGTCCACATAATGATGTACGCCAATGACTGGGCACTGAGCAGTACATTGATGCAGCCGCACGACGACAAGCTGCACCCAGTTCGCTTCTGCGGACGCGTACTCAAGGAAAATGAACTTGGCTATCATCCCGCTGAGAAAGAAGTAGTCGCGCTGTTACAATTGCTGAAAGTGTGCTACACTCTCTTGGCGGGGAAGACGCTACACATCTACACCCGTTTCTCCACGCTGGAGTGGGTGTTTAAGTCAAAGTCGCTGTACGGCCGCGCAGTCAGTTTCGCAGTTATGTTGTCGCCCTACGATTTGAAGGTGAAGCGAGTACGTGAACGCGATGTAGACTTCGCCCAGTTGCTCCAAGCGTCGATAACCCCGTTTATCGGACTCGACGATTCCTTGAAGCACCTTGCGCCTCCCTCCAAGAACTCGGCGACAGTTCGAATGGACCCAGAACTGCTATACGCCCGAATACCAGCTGACTTTGCGGGATGTGTGCTGTCATTTGATGGCTCAGCGAAGACAGCTAAATACGGCGGGTATGGAAGTTGTTCGTGGATAATGTGGTGCCTTCCGAATTGGGACATTGAGATCGCAGCGAGTGCGTACCTGTCGTCCACCACAGTCAACATCGCCGAGAACACCGGCATGAACAATGGAATCTTGGCGGCGATTGACCGAGGGATAACTGATCTGATTATCGTGGGTGACTCCCGGCTTGCAATCCAGCAATCCATGGGGGTGATAGCATGCAAGAAGGAAACGTTGCAAGTGGAGCTAGCTCGACACAAGGATCTCACGAAGCAACCCAACTCGGTCCGGTATCGACACATAGCGCGACACTATAACGCAGCGGCTGATTCTCTCGCTACAGAAGCACTTGAAGCTAAAGCTGGACGAGTAATTCTCGGGACGGATAGGAAAGCAGAACTGAGAATGATTAACCGAGTAGCCGAAGAACTGTACGCCACAGACAACCCAGCGGATACCCCGATTGTCACGGCAGTCACTCGTAGCCGAGTACGCCGAGTTCACTTTGAAGACGAGCTGGATGAAGACTCGGCTAGAGCAAGAGGAGGAAGTCAAGATCACGAAGCCATATCAACAAATCCTGGAGAATCTGCGTTTGAAAGCAGTGGAGATGAATTCGAACAAGTCAGCAGGGCGTCGATTCGGCGGACTAACCACACGACCCCGAATGTCGAAACAGGGTCGCAGATGGAGTCAGCCCAGACAGCTCAGAATGCCAACGACATTGATCCAGTGACAGTACAGACTGAGCGGAGACGACGAATCGCGAAGGCACAAGATGACGAACTCAGGTGGGCCGATTTGAAGGCGTACCTGAGAGGTGAATTTGAGGACCTTACACACCGTCGAGCTCAGAATGCCGGCAAAGTCGCAGAAGTATTTGTACTCAGCAAAGACGGCTTGTTATACCGCCGAGATGAAACTCGCCGACTGGGCGAACTCGGCGAACCGAACCTCTCACTGAGATTGGTGATTCCGTCAACTATGGTCGACGAGATACTTCATAACTGTCACAACTCGATCGAAGGAGGACATCAAGGCATCGTCAGAACTTATCACCGAGTCAAGGCCGACTACTACTGGGTTGGTCTTTACGCCGACGTGGTGAAACATGTTAGGGTCTGTGAGGACTGCAATACCAGTAAGAGCAAGCCGCAGTTGAGAGGTTACTCGCCGGGAAATGTGGTGTCAGACCATCCATTCCAAGTCGTGTCAATGGATTTCGTGATTCCCCTACCTCGAACTCTGCGGGGCAATACTGCACTGCTGCTGTTCCAGGATCACTTCACGGGGTTCGTTACGCTAAGGCTATGAATGACACCGAAGCACTCGAAGTGGCCAAAGTATTTGAGGAATGCGTCTTCAGGCAGTTCGGAGCTCCGTCTCTGATACGGCACGACCGAGATCCAAGGTTTATGAGTGAAGTATTCCAAAAGTTCTCCGAGATGATGCAGTCGAGATCAAGAGCTACGCTGAGTTACCGACCACAAGCCAACGGTCAACAAGAGAGGTCAGTCAAGACGATGGTTCAGACTATACGGGTCTACGTGGAAGACCCACTTCAAGCCGACTGGGATGACATCGCCGAGAAGATGGTACACGCTATCAACAACTCAGGAGACTCGACTCGGCGAGAAACCCCTTCCTATCTGGTACATGGTTGGGACGCCAAGTCTACACTCAAGGCTATGACGAGCTCAATACGACGTGGACACGGACGCCCAGTCAACTCGGCGGACGCAGTCGAGTGGCGCCGAGAAGCGAACAGACAACGAGAAGTTGCCCTTCGATTAGCAGCTGAATTCCAAGTGCGAGAGAAAGCACGACGAGCTCGAGAGCACAACGAAGCACTGAGCAAGAAGGAGAAAAGATCCATCCCCAACACAGCAGATGACGAAGATGGAGTTGCAGAACCAGGCGATGAATCCACCGAATCCTTGTTCAAAGAAGGAGACCAAGTCTGGTTGTTTATCGAGCGAGTCAAGTCGGGCCTGACCAAGAAGTTAGCCCATCGATGGCATGGACCATTCAGGGTAAAGAAGAAGGTGGAAGAATTCGCCTATGAATTGGAGTTACCCGACAAGAGTGGATAAAGGTTTTACCCAGTGGTCCATGTATCACGTCTGAAGGCAGTCACCGAACTCGGCGGAAGACCAAAGACGAGGCTAATCGCCGACCTCGAAGAGACTCAGCGATTTGACTTTGACGAATAATTACTGCCTGAAGATAGCTGGGAGCCAGACACAAGTATGAACCAGTATGAAGTCGAAGCAATCCTCGGCGACGAGCTACCATTATCCACGAGTACGTCCCGGTCACAACGGAAGTTTAAGGTTAAGTGGGTCGGCTACGATGAGCCTACTTGGGAACCACTGTCGAATTTGTCATGTGGAGGTCTCCTGTTTGACTATCTACGACAGAAGAAGCGTGAAAACCGTCTGCAAATGGTGCAAGTTGCAGATGAGGATTAACAGTTATTGCACCAAATGTTACACCAACTCAGCGGACGACACAGGCCGAGTTGAGATGGAATGCTACTGTGTCGAAATTACATATATACTGAATAATTACGAAATGAAGTCCTGAACGATACCTACGGGACGCCCAGTCAAAAGAAGAAAATTAAAAAGTTGGCGATCCGGACTCCAAGTGAGTTGAACCCGACGGAGACAACTGGGAAGAGCTCAGCGGACTCGACGATTGGAGGCGTGGCGTCGTAGCAGACGTCGCCACTTGAGAAACTGCGGAAGGAGATGCAACATCCGCAGCCGTGGCAAGAAGTATCATCGCCGAGCTAGCCAAAGAGACTGACGCCGAACCAGGTGGAAGAAGAACCGGTGCCTCAGAACCCGACTCGGCTGAAGTGGGTTGAGGCGGATCCGTTCCACTGGGGAGTGGAGTGCCGAACAGAGACATACTCGGAGACGCGCCTCGGAGATTGGGAGAACCCAACCCATCGTCCGCTGAGTCGTCATCAGACGCACTCTCGTCATCCGAGCCGAGCTCACCGATTGAAGACCCAGCGAAGATGTGGATACCTTGACGATTCAGCCGAGGTGGAGCACCCTGAGCGTATGCAGGAGGCGCTTGTTCGGCAAGATCGAAGTCTTCTTCAATCGCGTCGTCAACAACCTGAGGATCCATATCACGCGGAGCGAAAACCAAGAAGTCCACGTTCCGAGCGCGGAAGCAGGTGTTATACGGGAGAACCGCCGGGTCAGTTAGCCACCAAGCCCACCAGGGCTCGGCTAGATCCACATCGTGAGCACATTGAACCCAGTCTCTCTCGGATGGAACCCACGAAAGGTTAACGGGAGAGTAATGGGGGATGGACGGATCGAAATAAACCTCAGCGTCCACAAGAGGAGCAGGTTCATCGCCGAGCTTCTGAGTGACCGCCGAGTAAAGCTGGTCGTAGACAGCGACAACCAAGGATCGTAGGATATCACTACGGCGTTTGCGCTCGCGCTTGTACACCAGCCACAGCTCATACACCTCAGCAAGCTGAGCGGGCGTGGCAGCCGGGTTGACGTCAGGGTGGAGACCCATCAACACACTTGACTCGACGATCCAATGACGACGCTCATAGAGAGCTACGAAATAACGGGTCATCTGGCCATCGGTCTGGATGGGCCTCCCCGCCGAGTCCAAGGGACTGTCACCACGAAGCTTCACCCACATATCTCCAAGAACTTGCATCAAAGTTCGAGGTCGGGTCTGAGAAGCCAAACACCGCCGAGCTTCCTCCAGTATCGACGGAGAAAAGAAGAAAGGAAGCTCAGGGAGCATCCGCCGAAGACGCTGACAAGGATGGCTCGGATCGAAAACGGCCATGAAAGCTCGAATGCCGTCAAGAGAACACGGCGTAGGGGGCACACGACTCTTGCCTCCTACGAGCTCCATCTGCACCCCTCCGCTCAGTGTATCCAATACTGCATTCCAACAACGAGCTGAGCCGAAATGCATAAATGGCACCTTGCGGAGTTGCGCCATGTGAAGAGTCAAGCAACAATTCTTGGAAACCGCTTGCGAGGCTCGGGTCCGTAACGTCGCCAGCGGGAGTGTAAGAGCGCTGGGTAGTGTGACCAAAGCCGGACGTGATGCAGTCGAACTCGGCTGAGGAAGAATCGACACTACCGGGAGCCTACTCGGCGAAGGAGCAGCCGAAATGGATGGAGCCGGAGCTAGATCAGGAGTCGACGGAAGCTGCCGATGCTTGTGGTGTCAGTGCTTCTTGTGATGCCTCTTGTGCTTCTTGTGCTTCTTGGACCGCTTCGACCGGTGACCGGGCGGACTCGACGAGGCACGACGCTTGCGACGCTGCTTCTTCCCCGAAGCTGACGCAGAGGCAGAAGTCGCCCCGTCACCAGAATCCATCGATTAATGTCGCAAGGAGTGGCGATTACTCGGCGGCAAGGACTCATCACTCATCTCATCGTCAGAGCCGAAGATTGCCGCATGAAGGCTTCTCGCTTTAGCAGGACGACGAGCATCTTCGGCCGCCGAGTCAGAACCCGAAGGACTACCCGCCGAGTTCTCGGATAAAGAGATGGGATCCAAGAGCGACCCAGCGGCAGGATTCGTCGAGCCGGTGGACGGTGCAGAACCGTCGCCAGGCCCTAAAACCTCGTCGTCAGGCGCGTCAAGGTCCTCAAGCAGCTGAGCAGTCACAGTGCGGGCGGTCGCAGCAGATCTCCGGATAGGGCGCCCAGACGGGGACGTCAACACCGCCGAGCTCGCAGGGAGAGACGGTATGAGGACACTCACGGCCGGAGTCACTAGGTCAGTCGCCGTAGTGGATACGCTCAGACCCCGAGAGGGGGAGACGTGAGAGGATCGGCCAGATGACGACTGGGAGTGCCCAACCACCGTTGATACGACGCTGAGCGGTGCACTTGACTGGGGCAACCCAGCGGAGATGGGCGAAGTCGAGCCTGGGGCACAAACGTTTGTAGCCGGGACAGACAGCGAAGCCACGACATCGGAAGAAGATACCGGCGGTGGGTTAGTAGCCGCGACTGACGACGTCGACAGAGGACCGGAAGACGAAGAACCCACCGAAGTCGTCGAATCAATCGCAGGAACGGTGTCGGCGGGCAGTTCAGGCAACTCAAACTCGAATTCAGCTTCGCTCGAAGCGTCATCGTCGTCTTCGGAGCGAGCAGAGACAGCGGGCTGTGTAGCAGAACTCAACTGAAGGTGGCGAACCTTCTTCCGCCGAGTCCGACGACGGGATTTTCCAGAGCGGGGCTTCCCTCCATCGGACACAGTAGCTTGAGGAGAACTTGAGCGCAAAAGGGCACTGATAGCCTCGTGTCCATCCTCCCCGGGAAGTGGACAAGCATACGACTGAAGCGAATGCGGCGCCGGTGGACGATGACGAGGACCTGCAGCAGTTGGAGATTTGGGGTTGGCATAACGTCGAAACCGCTGAGTCGAAGTCAGGTTCGCCAAAGGAGTACGGTGAAGCTGGGCGAGGGTCGGCTCAGGTTGGCTCGTAGCCGCCGCTGAGCTGACAGGAGCCACAGCCGAGTCTGCCGATGAAGTCGCAGAAGAAGTCTGACTAGCTGGAGGAGCCACGCTAGGAACAACAGCGGAACTAGCCACTGGAGCATCTTGGCGAGGATGGACAATCAACTCCAACCGCCGAGTTTCACCAGACGGAATGTGAAGAATCTCAGGGAAGGGAGACTCCAAGACACGACACAGCCGGGCGTTAAGAAGAAGGTCGGACGGATCAAGTCCAGGAACCTGCAAACCACCGCCAGCAGCAGCCATGTGAGGGTCGTGCATCGGAATAATACCATTCCGACGGATGAGCCGCTTCTGCCGCAAGATCACAGCCCGCTGCTCAGCGATCACCGACTGAGCGTGCCGCAAGGGTTGAGTGCCGGTGGAGCTGTACAACCGCACCGATTCCTGCAGCTGCTCGAAATGTTTGGAAGCGATGCCCTGAACAGTGACGAACGCCGCATCCCTCTCGGAAATGGATCGGAGAAGGACTGCGATCTCGACGTCTCGATCCAAGACTTGCTGATGATGGAGCTGGGCCTGACTCAACGCAGCGTCAACCTTGCTCTGCTCAGCTGCGATAGCCCGAGCAAGTTTTGTTTCACTCAGAGCTACTGCCTTTCGCAGTGAAGCAAGGAGATTAGCAGACTGCGTGGCAGCAGCCTCCAATCGGGACACCTGCTGTCGCGCCGATGAGAGCTGAGTGGGCAAGTCGACGTTGCTGAGAGCAAGAGAGTCCAGTCGCCGAGTCAGTGCGCGGTTCTCCTCCTGAACAGCTTGATTGTCGGCTCAGAGATCACCAATGATCTGGAGATAATCAAGCGTGGCGTAGTTGCCTTTCAAGATATCCAACAGCTCCCCCGCGGAAGTAGCATGCAAGATCGCTCGCCGCTGTGCGGGATCGGAAGGCTCCACGGAACGAGTAAATCCGTAGGCCATGAGCCTTGCCAAGAAGGTCAATTCTTCTCGGCGCTCGTACCCATGCTCGTTAACCCTGGCCATGAGGGAGTCAAGACTCACTGGAGCAGCCGAGCTTGACTGACTGGTGGCGCCCGAAGTGGTGCCGCCCGGCAAGCCCGGTGGACCAGGAGGGCGCGCGCGAGAAGACTCCGCCGACTCCGCGTCAGACTCATGGGAAGTTGTCAGGTCAACCAACCCAGCTTCAGGTCGGTCGCTGACCCCACGAGAGCCGACGGGCCGAGGAATCGACTCAGCTCGCGCGCCCTCACCTCGACGAGGAGTTGGAGGAGAATGGTGGCGCCGCGAGTTGTGCTGGAGTAGCATGCGAAGAGTAAGGAGCTGCCGAGTAGGTGACAGCGGACGCAACGAACGTACCGAAGAAGCTGGTGGAGAGCCGCGAGACGTCATCAGCCGAGTACGGACCAACGGTGGCAGAACCAAATGAAGGATTAAGAATCTCACCAGCTCGGCTCATATCGTAACCGGGGCAGTTGTGGTGTAGGGATTTCCAGATTCGACCATACGCCAACCTACTTTAGATCAAGAATCGGCTCGGTCTGATAACCCAGAGCTTAGGAACAAAGGATCACGGTAAGTACTCGGCGATCTGTCCGGATATGCTATCCGGATGGCCGCTGAGCTCAACGGTCGCCTGAACCCAGCTGAAGGGTCGGTAGAGATCCGAAACGACTACATTTCACTAGATATTTGTATAAGAAGCATAGGATTAAATAGGGAGAGCCGAAAAGGCTCCCAGAAGATAAAGAAACTCAGCTGAAGGGTCGGTAGAGATCCGAAACGACTACATTTCACTAGATATTTGTATAAGAAGCAAAGGATTAAATAGGGAAAGCCGAAAAGGCTCCCAGAAGATAACAGAGCAGAATTTTCCTAGTCCAAGACACGTGTACACTTTTCCGGTAAGTCCCTGCATAGGGCTGGACTATGCCTGCCGTCAATACTCGAGAGGCATAGCTTGTAGGGTATTGACTGGTAGCGCCAAGAGATTAGGTCGGTCCGGGTAGGACAAAGTCTCGCTACGCGCGAAAGAGAGTCCCGCATACTCAGCGGGCCGGTACGTCGGATAGCCCGGGTGCCGTAACACTTCTAGCTGAGCTGCCTCTGCGCTCGGTGACCTGTAAAAGCTCTCGCGCACCGTCGTCCATCCTTTGGTGGAGGGCACAGGGTTGTGAACGAGCTCAGCCGAACATAACTCGGCGGAGCCTCGGAAGTGATCTGACTTGGTTAGTCGGAACCGAGTGGAAGCGAGCCACTCGTCTGTCCCGGAAGGGCCGGACTGCGAGGGGACCACCCTCTGCGCAGGCCATACAACCGCCGACCTAACTCGGCGATTCGTTGTGGTTTGTGTAAGGAATCCACATCTGACGGTATTTGTGTGTTCTACTACACCACAGTTTGCAGCCGATAAAATATTGCAAGCTTCCAGCTATACTTTAATCAAGATGTCGTCTAAATCTGTATTCTACAGAATAATTCCCGGCCCAAATTGAGTTAAATGGCTGGTTGAATTGGACCAGGAGAACACAACAAAAACAAAGCAGAAGAAGAGACGCAAAAATACAGACGCCGTACAGGGGATTGTAGAGGCTTTAGGAGGCTAATAAAAATACACACACCTGCTGTTAGTTAATAATCGAGACCCGTGCAGATACAATACATTTGAATGTACTTACCATTCAGCACGAAGAATTATCGTGGCAAGGTTGCACGGCGACATACCCTGCTCCGATGCACTCGGGGGGAGTCGAGCCCACACTAAATTATTGGCCCTCCATAAACACAGCCGTTAATCGACTGAGCTGTCAGGGCTAGTTTTAGGAACTGTGTCTCACCCGTTTTGGACCCTTACGTTTGTAAATCAATACCCTTAACAGATGATTGTTATGATGATTTCAGCCTTAACCTAACCACATATTTGTCTTGTGGGCGATCTGCCGATATTAATCACAGCCATACTGGATATAAGTTTAAAAGTGACACGAAACTGGTTGCTAAATAATTTTATTACATTTTGCTCTTGCGGATTTATCACGTGATATCATTCGCTGAGACGCAAAAGAGGCGGCTAAAAGCTCCTCAAAGCGAGCGCTTTCAAAAATTTCTTTTACAGGAAGATATGGACCAGCGAGAAATGATTTTAGAAATGACACGAAACTGGTTGCACACCTTACTTTTGATTGTTCGCTAATATTGTAGTCCTAACGCAATATTCACACTAAAATAATGCACTCAGGTCAAGGTTGCATGGATGTTGTCTCTGACAGACACACGCAACATTCACTAGGAAAATCGCTTTGTCAAGGGAAATCCGATTTATCATATGTGGACTGTCTAATCGCTTTACTTGTAATTTCTGAAGAGCCCCGTAAATATCAATTAGCAACGACACACCGTAAATGACAGGATTCACGTATTCAATCGATAAATAATACTGGTATCTTGTAAAACTCTGAAATAAATTTCGGAGAATACTTTTTAAAAGTGACTACAGCCCCATCCACCACAGAGAGAGCGTCGATATATACCGCTTCGGTATACGGTAATTGACGAAATGTAATAATAGGGAACCTCCATTGTCTCTCTCAGCTTACATCTCACCTTTACCTGAAGATGCACTCCAAAATTACAGACAGTCGAGAGCCAGCATAGCCAACATGGCTTCTGTCAATGTTGCACCGCTACATAGGGGTACATTGTACCAGCTACTCTGGAAGCTGATGCTCCAATACAAAAGGGCTCGCTAAATGCTGTTAGTCAAGATGGAACTATGATATAGTCTGTACCAGTGTAGTTTCCTTAAACCCAATCAACTTAAGTTTGCTGTTGGGCAGTCTGCTTGCAGTGGGCCAGCTGTAATCTACCTTACTTCGTCTTTTGATGCCTACAAGTAACTTCTTGTTCTCTCTTCTTCTTCTCTACCTGCCTACTGACCCATAGTTTCTTCAAGAATTCCAGTGGCCTTGTTGCTCTACATATAGTCGTCTAGGGAACATGACAATACGAGTGATCGTTATAGTAACTGGAGCCTCAAATCCACTCGATGCGTTTCCGTAGTCATGTAGTAGTCAGTAGCAACAGTCTCTTCTTCCTTCGTTGTAAAAAGGGAATTATTTCGAGTAGCGGCACGAGTAGATGTCGTAGCTGCGCATGGAGATGCATTGGTGCAATATATAAAGGATGCCAAATTATATATAATTTGGCATCCTTTCTTACGTGTGTTTTTCTTTGGATCGCTATTGTTTGCTTAACCCCTTCCTTACTGACGTCGTAAGATACGCCATAGATGAATTCCTATGTCGTATTATACGACGTAACAATAGGAAATGGCTCAGACATTACTTTATCCAAGTCATTATAAATTAATAAAATCCAAAAGGTCAAACGAGAAAGGTTTGAAACAGGTCAGGGGAAGGGTGCGGAAAGGAGAAGCGGAGCTAACGGGAATACGATACGCGGATACAGAGGGAATGACCAGCGATGCCAGTCATTACAGAACTTGCCGGATGGCCCGCCCGCTCCAGCCCCGAGTCAAACCCGCTGTTGTTGCTGCAGCCGCCCGTGACATAAATTTCAGACATCTCTAGCGGCAATTGCAAGGTGCAGGATGGACAACTAAGCGTCCTCGAGGTATTCAGTGTGAGTAGAGCTACGTTAGTCCAGACGGCGCAGAAACGTTTGTCGGTGAGGATGCAGTAGTACTGTTTGCTATTGAGTCTGGATTGATCCAGGACATTGGAGGCAGCGAGAGCGCAGACGGAGATAGCGGGATTGAAACAACCGAGGGTACAGCGACCGATGGCGTCCAAGAAGGTGCTGAGGATGCTGTGGCTGACGACGTCCGTCCGTCTCAAATCGACACTAACGCTCAGCTATCTCAACGCACCTTGATTGAGTTGTTTAGAGCATCCAGCGACTCGGATGTGGAACTTTCGCAGGCGGCGGTGGCTCGGGCGTTTAACCTACCGCTAAGCAGCGTAACGGCGGTGGGGCCAGATCGGGAAGCAGTCACCAGCCTGCAACTACTGTCAGAAGCGTCTGGAGCCGAAAGCGATGCTACCCCAGAGGCGACGCCAGCTACACCAACGGACCGGATTTGCGGCCGAGAAACAGCGTCAAGAGCAACGTGGATTTTGTTCCAGACGACGAGAATTTGGACGCTTATGAGAGCTTCAGCTTCGGGGATAATACCGCAGAAGCGTTTGACGATGGAAGTGATGATGTTGGCCGCCCCGCGGCTGCCGAAGACGACATGGATTTGGTATGGGACAACGATGCAGTGGAGATGGACGAAGCTTTCGCTACGTCGCTTCAAATTGGCGTAGAGACACCGAGCAAGAGCGCGAGTCAGCAGCGAGCGGGGACTTTACGTGGGATACAGTGGACACCAGCAACGTCGTCGTTCGAGGAAAACTTTACCGCGTATCCTGGGCTCAACATGGAAGATGCCCAGCCGACGCAAGAGCTGCGACGAGTTTGCTACTCGCCGCTACTTACCTTTTGCTACTTCATGCCAAAGTCACTATGGGTAATGGTCGGAGTGGAAACCAGTAGATACAGTCTACAAGAAGTGGACCATCGAGCACTGCGCATACTATCTAGGCAAGCCGACCGCCCGCACGAGAATCGCGAGAACATTGTCCAGATCCGCCGCCGTTTGAGAGCGTCTCCTGTCTACCAGACGCACGAGATCCTGCATGTGATTGGGCTTCTCGTAGCCAGTATGCTGTGCCCACAGAAGTGCCATTTCTCAGCTCACTGGTCGATGTCAGGCGATGGCGCTGTTCCAGCCGGACCGCTTGGTCAATTCATGGGTCGTAACCGGTGTACGGATATTCTGCGTAATCTCCATTTCGTTGACAACGAAGCGGACGCGCGACAAGCTCTGGAAATTGCGTCCCATTGTCGACAAGTTACAGCAGCGGTTTTTGGCTGGCTGGTCGCTACCGGGAGTTTTCTTTTCTTTTAATAATTGCGTCCTGCCCTCTACGTCAAAGCGAAACACTACTCGTATGGTTATGCCAGATAAGCCTCATAGATACGGATCGAAAATGTTCATGTTGTGTGACTCCAGGATAGCTTATTGTCACAGGTAATATGTATGTCGTAAGTTTCTACTTACAAACTAATATCTAACTTCTGATGTCGTAACTATCTAGATTCGAGATGTACACTGGCAAACGTAATGTTGAAGAAACTGGTTGGTAGCTCATTCGACAACAGGACAGGTGCAGCTGCTGTCGTGCGTAGCCTGACGGCAGCTCTAAATGAGAGCACACGTTACCAATGAATCTTGTCGCAATTGACAGATTCTATACGTCAGTTCTACTTGCTGTGGAGCTGCTAGGAATGGGAGTCTACGTGATTGACACCATTATGACGGACCGGCTTGGATACCCGAAAGAAGTGAGAGCGACCCGGAAGACACGACCAACAGCAATCCCCCGCGGCACTTTCACGTTTGCCCGTTCTGCTGATGTGCCGCAGATGATTGCTTTTACTGGTGGGACCGAAAGCCGGTGCATTATCTGTGCACCGGCTCGGCCATGCCTGCTTCTACTATCAACCGGAACATCAAGCAGGTCGGCTCAGTCACCGTTCCATGCCCAGCTGCAGTCAACGACTATCAACGCTGGATGGGCGGAGTTGACGTGCATGATCAACTCCGCCTCCAGACGTTCTCACTCCAGACCTCTACCAGTAATTTTCCAAGTACTCTAAAAAGTTGTTTTTGGGGCTCGTCGACTTAGCGCATACATATCCCATAAGGAGACGGCTCGGCTTTCCGGTTCAACAGCGATGACTCGCGGCGAGTGGTTTTGCGTCCTGCAAAACCAACTTTTGCAGCTCAAAGCGGAAGACTTTGCTGACGTAGTGGTTACACCGCCGCCAAACAATCAGAAGCGTAGGCGTGCACCCGTTCGAGCTGGAGCAGTCGGAGGACTGGGTGACTGTAAGTGGGGCTCAGAAAAGACGTCAGAGGTCTTGTAAGGTGTGTGCACTCCTGAGGACCAACCCGAAGAAAAATTTCTTCGCGACAACATACTTCTGTGAGCGCTGCTCGGTCGACAACGCCAAGTACTGGCTGTGTAACAAGCTGCGGCATACTTACAAGGCTGAAGTTAACACGTGCTTCGCTATATGGCATGATGACTTTAACTGTGGTCAAAGCATTGCTGTGGCTCTGGGCAAGAATGTCGTCCTGCACCGCCCTGGTAAGCCGGCGGGTGAACGGAAGAAGACGCGACGGGAATTGGAGATCCGCGGCAAAGATGCTGATGACGAAGGAACGGGAAACGTAGCTGGCAGTGACGAGGATTAGTATTGCCTGGGCAACAGGCTTTGGAGCCAGCACGATGAGCTGACATGCAAGCGATGTTGAGTGTTAGGTGCTAGTGTACTTTTCTCAATTTATGTCTTTTTGTTTCCTGTTTCAGCATGTGTTTCGATTTGTTGTGCCACTCTTTTGGTCGCTTCTGCTGTCAACCGGAGTAACTTACGACATCTAGGGGAGGAAGGCCGTCATCTATGTAGTATAATTGACGACATCTCTAACAAAACCTGTTGAAATCTTATGCAGTTTCCCGCAGGTGGTTATGTACGCCATACAAATATACTGTGAAAATCTTCGTCGTATAATACGACGTAAAAGTACCGTCATTAACGTGTTCGGAGGCCTAAATTCCGGTAAGGAAGGGGTTAAAATAAGCCACTCTACTAAACATTTCATGTTGTTAAGAGCTGCTAGCACTCTGTTGTATTAATACCGGTAAGAGAGCGGCACAAACGTATAAACTCGTTTATTTTTTTTAAGAGATGCGAAATCACGGATTTGTTTTATTGATTTGTTTTCCTTAGCTCATTTTCTTAGTCTTGTAAGTCTTGCTTTAGCAAACCTTAAACAAATCTAAGAAAATCAGAGCTTCCTCGGGCCGGAGGCGCGAATCTATTTGTAAGAAAAAAAAAACAGCAGCAACGCTACCGAAGCTCGGGTGGGGACTAGCTTTCGCACTCTTTGGTTTTGGATTAGGTTACACGGGTGTAGTTGATCGTTATTTCAGGTGTTAGAGCGCTACCTAGTGTTTAAGCTCCGTGTGCGAAGCACGCGGGCTTAAACTTAAGCCCATGATAAAGGTAGAGCTCTATCTAGGGCATAAGATCCGTATGCGAATGCACTACCAGGATAAACAGTTAGTTCTTAATTCGAGTAGGATTACCAGTGTTAATACGTCTACTGAGCCGCATCGCCCAATCAGTAGAACGGTGATGCACGATTGGCTTTGTAGAAGTCAAGGAAATCGAGGATGACACCGTTGTTTCTTGTGTCATCCGGTTGCTTGGCTACCAGTGTGGCGACTCTTCCCGGATCCAAACCCCTTTCGTTCATCCACTGATCGAACTGCTGGTTCCGCAAACTCTTAAGACGCTCTCCAGAATGTCCTTTTATCTTGGCTTCGACCTTAGCATTACTAAGCATTAGTGCGATGTCCACGTAATCGAAGCGTCTTTTGAGCTCCGTAAAAACAGCGAATTTATCTGGATGCTTCTCGTACTTGTTGAGTCTTTCAAAATACGAGATCCAAGTGTCAAGCATCGGCGCCTCGAACAAGTCATCACCTGTTTTGTCAAGTCGCAACAATTTAAAAATATCATCTGCTGTTTTTCCTTGTCTTCGCCACATTTCCGCCTCCAAATTTGAAGCCAATGTTCTTGTAGATGGCCTCGTTTTCGCTTGAACAATCATTTTCTCCAGGATTTCGTCGCTGTAGTGCTTCTTCATCACCGAGAACACCAAGGCGTCAGTTTGTGTATCGTCTACTAACTTCACGTAGGACACCCAAGTATTAAACATTGAGCTCTCTAGAAGCTTTTCACCCTCCTTGCTTAATCCCAGATGTCTGAAAATGTCATCTGCAGTGTTCCCCCCTCCGAGCCATTTACTGAGCTGTAACTTTTGCAGAGCAGTAATATCGATCTTCACGTTTTTGTCTCTCGACGACGCGACTAACACTCTGGCTAACTGTGCGTCGTTAAAGCGATTCTGCATCTCCAAGAACAAAACTTTGTTGGGATCTTTGTTGCTTCTTCGAAGGTACGACAGCCACGTGGGCAGAGCTGCGTTCCGCAAAAAACTTTCTCCCTTGTCTGCGTTTAGTCGGAGAAGCTTGGCAACGTCACCTGTCGTTTTACCATCCCTCAGCCAGGTTGTAAGCATTGCGCTCTCCAGATTTCGAGCCACACCGCTTGTAAGGCTATCGTCCTTTGCTGCAATTAGCATGTGAGCTAGTGCTTCTTCGTCATTGGTTTTAGTCAACTTGAGCAGCAGCAAATTGTACGGATCCTCGTTTCCAAGCTTTTTGACGAACGAAACCCACGTATTCAACATCGGATTTCTTAGAAGAGCCCCCTCGTCCGCGTCCAGCTTCAAAAGCTTGTAGATGTCCCCCTCCGTTTTTCTGTTTGTGACCCAATTGTCTATCTGCATCGATTGAATTTTCTTGGCTGTCCTTATCGCCGCTGCGGTTGACTGTGCTTCTGATACCAGTTTGGCCAGAATGCCATCGCCGTGGTGACGTACAAGTGTAGAAAATATCGCTGCTTGGCCTTTTTCAGGGTTCTTCTTGTAGGATTTCATCACGGATGCAGCCCACTTCTGATACGGTGTAGACGCAAACAGCTTCGAATCCACCTTCCAGACTCCGAGATTCGCAAACAGTTTGTCGGTAGCTCTTTGATTGTTGGATGTAAAAATTCCCATGACTCTTGTTAAACGTTTCTTCGTTGACTGGGAATTAATCAGCTTTTGAAGCACCGTAGCAGTTGACGGCTTAGCTCCAATCGCCCTCGCCTCGGGGCTGCCGTCTCCCTGTTCAGCTGCCCACTTGCTCTCACGCAAGTATCGGTGGATCTGACCGCCCACCTCGCGATCCAAAGCATCATTTCTGGCGTCGATTACGTTGGACGCAGTAGCCACCTTAGATCTACTGTCGATGCATACCAGCAGAGCGAGGGCCGCCAGCAAGATGAAGTAGCTTAAGCGTGGTGTTAAGGCAAGTTTGAGAGGCATTGCTCTGAAGAAAAATAACGAGGACTTGGTAGAAAATGTCGAAATGAAGTTTTTTAAGCTTCGGTTTGGTGTAATACCGATGGCAATGAGTGGATTTCGTCAAGAAACGAAGACACGGGGAAGCGAGGCAGCGGTGTTCCCTGGAAGCTAGCCGTTATTGTATTGCGTAGTTAATAGCAAAGTGAGGTCCTACTACATGCAGCTAGACTACATGGTACTGGTTGTCTCCAAGTGCATTGGTTGGACACGAAGGTTGTCATCACGTGTGGCACTACAGGGTATCCTGTCATCCACGATGTCGAACGCTGTATACAGTGGTGTCGATACGCGGAAGATCATTTGTAGCTGCAGCTGAATTGGATATTAAAGTACGGTACATGGGTACCGGTAGCATGCACTCACACAATGCATCAAATCAGTATACCGGTATTCTGTAGTATCTCTGTAATAGAGTCTGTTGCCTACTTGTACATACCTCAGTAAAATGATTGCGCTGACCTACTTTCTTAAATAAATACCTTAGTACAAGTAAGTAAGTTTAATTAAAAATGGTTGCGCTGACTTAATGTACGTTAAACAGCGCAAAGACTTTACTTTTTCAAATACCACGATTCACTGTAAGCGTATAAATTAATACAGACGATCCTCTCTGTATTGATAGCGTCGGGAGGCTCTTAAATTTAAACTAAAATAAACTGACCTGTATCCTCTCATTAGTAAATAGTGAATCGAAAATGACGGATATTTTTATTCAGAGGTACTTAAGTTTTGGTTTGGTCTGTTTTGTCAGGGTCGATCGAAGAGTGATGAGCTGTGACCCCTGCTGTTCGCTCCTCCACAGAAAGAGTGACAAACGTTCAGATCCATCCGCATTTCACATAAATGCAATAGTGAAGCGCTTTTTGACAGCCAATAGAACCAATAACTCGTGAAAGCAGACCGAACGGTGCAACCTTGCAGCCTAAGCTTTCAATGGTATGGCATCGAGTAAGTTGTGCTTCAGGATATTTTTAATGGTTGCCTGTAATAGCTGTATTAATATTAGTTTGGTAAGTATGCGCGCATTACCTCCCGATTGGACAAAACATTCATATGTGACGACAAAAAGTAGCCACATATGTGTAAAAAGTGACCACGCAAAACAAAATGATACTTACGAACCTAAGTACGAATAGCGATTTAAGCACTCTAAACAAAAATGGGGCGTCTCCTCTACCTCTTGAGCCCTTATAAGCTACAGAATGCGTAAAACTGAAGAAGTCGTGGTCGCTCAAAAATATATTTTTTTTTATGGGCCCTCGAAATGACGATACTTTTAGGAGTGTTGTGAGCTCAATGTTTTTTCAATTTTAGAGATTCAAGTGTTATTTAGAAGCCCTTGTTAAAAGCAATTGAATAAGGGTACGTTTACAGTTTTTTCGATGGAAGTTTACAGTACATGTCACGGTTTCGTTTAAGTGCGAAAATCAATTTAAGCTATTATCTCGATAACTCTAAATGGTTCGTAAGTATCATTTTGTTTGACGCAGTCCAAAGTATGCATATTATGCATATTTTGTACTAGAATCTAGGATTTGAGTGGCAGACAGTAGCCCATTGATCCCTCCCTGCCTTCACTGTATCAGCATGCTTTGCTTCGTCGCGAGTTCACTTCCAATTTCCAGTCCCCACCGAACAAAAAGCTCGTCGACGACTTCATGAAGTGTGAGCTGACGACGACCGACCGTTGCTTTGGTTGCGCTTGCCGGTCACACAACCACGGTGTCTACGGTATGGTCACCCTGGTAGAGCGTTTCTGCAGTATACGCGCTACCTTCTGCTGATCCAAGCACGTCCCGACGACGGCTGAAAACGATGCGGCATTGTCAAGCTATATATAACTTTCATCTGACTTCCGGACGCCCCAACATCTAGTCTCTTCAGCAACTGAATCACCTTGTGAACTCTCCACTGTCCGCGAATTTTGTCATGGATTTACATGCTAACGATAGTTATCAGAACTCTTGAATGCACAGTAGTGTCCTTTTCTGCCGATCGGATGCATTGATTAGCTAACTTTATTAGCTTTCAATTATTACTACAGCTACTATATGAAATGATATAAGTATTGTCGCTTATGTCGGTAGTAGTACTCTACTGCATTACTTTCAAAGAAAACCATTCTACTATCAATCCCTGCTTATGAGCACTCGACAAGGTGGCCGTATGATTGTGTCCAGGATGAAGTAGCGGTTTTTTGCAGCTGCATCACAGTTTGAGACTTATTTTTGATCCGATTGTAAGACACTACATCCAGGATGGTGATCCTGCTCACTAGTTTGCGGTGTCTCCGAAGCTGCAGATGATTACAAAGGGCTATCACAGCCCAGATGATTGTCTGTAGTAAACTCATTGGCGTGGAAGGGTAGGTAAAACCCATTGACTTTTAGCATGTATTAATACAGACGATCCTCTCTGTTTTGATATCCCCAATAGTAATTTCTCCAAATAAAGTGGTTGCGAGGGCACATTTTATTATTATATACTGATATCACTATTAGGACTTGTACCGAATATAAAGTGCACACGATACCCCGTGTCGAATAGCCCGTCGTTGTTATTCGTTAACCGCAAAGTGGCGGCTTGCGAACACTGCAATACCGCGTACACTTTCGCCCACTAATAAGTCCCACCCACGTCAAGAAACGGGCTAATCAATGAACAGCGACGACAAATCTGCCGCTACAAAGCCGAAAATTCATCATTGAGTCGGGTTCAGCTGTGGGCTCAAAACATTTTTTTTCAGCTAAAGCACGCTTTAATATTAATTCTCTGGATTTTAATCCAGAGTTTCTCCAGGGACCGCACTTATCCTAAAGCAAAACTCTAAGTTTTTATGTGATTCATTAGTAAAAAGCTTGCGCCTGAAGAACACTGTTTTTTCAGTCTTCTATTTTTTTTTGGAAAACCTGTTATCTCCTGTTTTATTTCTTTTATCACAGAAATACGTGGTGGTATTCTCTCTTTTAACGAATTCTAGAGTACATATATGTAAATTAGTGCACCGCTTGGTACCTTAAATATACCGTTTGACCCCTTATAACCAATATACGGTGGACATCACAAAAACACAGAAGAATGTTGCCTGTGGCTGGGGCCCCACGGGTATCATCAAAACCCATTCACCCAGTAACTGTTGCTTGAAGATAGTTGGGCTAAACAAAAATCGCGCTTGTGAGGTAAAAAAACCATTGTGTGCACTTTAGTATGAGTACAATTTGGACGGCAGCTTTCCTTGTACTGTTAAGATCCAATCACAATAATGTCGGTAGCAATTGCGCATACATGATTCTTCTACAGCTTGTAACATAGTGTTAATTTATTCTACGAATGCGCGCCGTACAACGTCAACATGAAGAGAGTAAGAGGATGGAAATCCTCTTGGAAGATGCAGGTTCCTGAGTGGAGCAAGGAGACGTAAGAATTACATGGATAACGATGAGAAGAAGCAGACGGCGGAGAGCGGAGACAAGTTGAAGATTGACGGGTTGCCGAGGCTGACCCACGGATGTGAGGATCTTGCCCGCGCCCTTTCGAGTGAAGACAGAGGAAGACAGTGGTATGAAGCAGATGCCAATATGCAGATGGACGATACTCAGGGGAGGCACGACGAAGTCGACGTGAACCTGGAGGTCAACGTGAGGAAAGTGAATCAGCTCTAGATTCACACTGAAGTGCGCAAGTGCTCCGGTGAACTAGGAAAAGATTAGCTGCGAAGTGCGCGAGCACCTAGTGGTCGAGCGGTTCCGCCGTGCCGGCGACGTACGCGAATAAAGAGATTGAAACCGAGTGTATTGCTTGTTGCGTGTGTACTGAGCTAGTGGACGCGTCGGGTGTGAAGACGCGGGTATCTGAAGTCCCGTAAAGTCACACACTCGCGGTATCAGCAGCCCGCTCGTGGTAGCTACAGCGGTCACGGACAAGAGCACAGGTCTCTGGAGAAGAGATCACACACTCGCGGTATCTGCAGCCCGCTCGTGATTGACTATAGTTACTGCGGAAAGAGCACAGGCCTAGGAGATCCTGACGCCCCACGCCTCTATTCGGTCGGCAAGATTTATCTCTGGAGCTGTGCATATTTCGTGTCGTGTATATTTAGGGCTCTAGGGGGTTGTGTGATTGCAGGACGGAGTAGTGGTTGCTAAAAGAATACGGAGGAGTGAGTTGCTTGAGAAGATAACAGCAACGAACAACCAGAGATAAAGAGAAAAGAGAACGCTCACTAGAGCAATTTTTCTTGAGCAATGCATACTCCTAAAAGGCCATACGCATAAATTTCAGTCAGCAACTGCTCCATCTTGGCACTCGCGTTTGTTTTCTCCGCATCGTGTCGTCTTTGTCTCTCGTGTTTGTTTTCTCCACCATTTTTGTTGGCTTTTGGTGGAGATTCTCGCACTGTGGTCCACGCAATCCAGAAACGGCAACACACTCGCAGCTACATTTATAACTAATTCTGGCGATTTCAGATATAGCGAGCAGTAGAACCCTTTTTATCCCGAGCTTCAAGTATCACGAGCCCTTCTTGCGCGCCTCAGCTCGAGGTTTTACGTAGTATGCAAGTAAATAAGTGCTTCAGATGTACGGGTTCCCTTAAGTTCGATTGCTGATACTGACGTAAAATTGACTTTTTCGAAAGCAAATTTTCAACGCAACTATATGTAATTATCGGCTGCAAGAGTTGCAAAAGCCCCGCTGAGAGCACGCATCAAAGAACCCGTGTTAGAGTTAGTATTCTAAATCAAATATAATATGTATTTGATGTTGTGAAAACACATGCATCTTTGTAGAAGTACTATGCATTTACACAAAGCGCCTCACTGAGTACAGCATCAACACAGGTTACTTTTGTAAGGGCAGTGATCAACCCTGGTACACGTTCCGTTCTCCAAAATTGTTTGCTTTGAAAATGACTAGCATGATTTGTGCCACATTAAGGATGTTTCAATAAGAAATGAGCTGCGTCGAGGGCCAAATCTTATTTTTAATTTTGAGACTTTGTTTCGATAATATAGTAAGAGGAAGGATCCTCTTTAGGGTGTCCCCCTCGGCTGGCAAAGAGCGACCAGGAGGACTACAAGGAGACCAAGAGCAGAGGGCAGGAGATGGCGAAAATAAGGAGTGCAGGACGGGCGACGACGCAGACAGCTTGAAGATGCAGCAGGCCGACTGTGACGGGGTCACACAGCACCTTGCGCTAGAGGAAGTTATCTTCCGAGAGTATACAAACGCTCAGTGAACGGCAGTTCACAGGTCCCCTCTTTAATTAAAGAGAGCGAAGTGACCTAAATAAGGTAGATTGTAAACTGAGTATATTTATAGGTAGGTAAGTTTGGGTTTAATACAAACTATAAGTTACCTATATAAATGCAATGTCGTTTGACCAATGGCTGGCTTTGAACGACCTTGGTACCTTGTACCAAATATCCCGGAGTATGACGTGTCATACTCCTGAAGTGTGAAGTGTCACACTTCATGTAACCAGGGTACACTTAGGGCTACGTACCCCGTTACATCCTCCCCCACTTAGGTTCGGTTCACCGACCAATCAGAGTGAAGAGGTGTTCGTCACAAACTCTCATTCTCAAAGTCGAAAACCATCGACTTGGCCGCGCGAGCGCGGCGGAGGCTCACTTCACAGTTAGAGCCTCGAGCAGCAACCTGTGCGCTCTTCGTCTAGGTCTCCAATTCGACCGTTATCATGCCTCGTGGCACTGCAAAGAGCGGTGCTAAGACATGTTCCAAGGCTGCTGCCGGTAAGGCGCAAGCCAAGAGCACTAAGCCTCACGGCAAAGGCTCTGCACTCAAGGAGGCTACTCAGGTGGCCTCCGAGGCGATCGGTTCCTCGGGTGACGCGGCTGTGGACAAGCGCGCAAGCAAGCGCCGCAGTCCGTCGCCCTCATCTTCAGATAATCGTCCGAACCCTCGGTTCGTAGAACGTGAGTTCAACTCGGGCAGTGAGGACGATGCCGAGTCCGAGAGCACTCATGATGCTCCTGTGGGCTCTGCGGGAGGGCACAGCCCAGTGCCCAGTGAGCACACAGATGACAGCGTGCAGTCGCTCGCTAGTGATCAAGGTGATCACAGTCCCAGGACGTCTGTGCGCTCTGAGAGTCCGGCCGTCAAGGCAAAGGGCACTCCCAAAGCCGGTGGCGATGAGGATGAGAAGCCTCGCAAACGTTTCTCGCTTGCCGAGGGTCTTGCGCGTGCTAAGGCCTCTAAAGCCGAAGGCGCCAAGCCCTCAAAGAAGCGTACAGCCTCTAAGTCTCCATTCCGCGAGGAGAAGGAGACTCGTCGCTCCTATCGGAGTATCTTCGACTCTTCGGATGAAACGGAGGAGAAGGAGGAAGAGGAGGGTGCTATCGTTGAGCCCAGGGAGGTCTCGAATGACCTCGACCAGCAGCAGGAGGAGTTCCAAGCTGCCCAACGTGTGCGTGGGGGTTCGGTGGTGGCACCCGTCAGCCAGGGAGCTGCCATCAACTCAAGAGGGTATTGGCCTCCCGAGGAGAGCTCTGGGGGCGACCTCTTCTTAGAGCTTCTCGTCGCTCCTCGTGGCCTTGTGGGCGGCCACACTTCTAGGGGCATCTATGAACGAGCCCTTGTTCAGAAAGAACAGTTGTTCGTCGACAACTTGGAGGCTGCTCGGTGTGTGCTTCTCGCGCCACACCGCATTCCCCTTAAGGACTTCACGACTTGTCGTAAGAAGCCCGAGACCCGGGGTGGTCTCTATCCACTTTGGGCATACCCCTTGGTTATGCCCGAGAACTGTCCCACGTGGAGTTCTTGTGAGGACATGTTCTGGGCGTGAGTGGAGACTCTTAAGTACTCGCCCACGGAGTTACGGGAACTCCATGAAGATCAGCTGATGTCCCGCATCCTGGACCAGCGTGATCTTCGTGTGAGGTTTTCCCACTTGATCAGCAAGCGTATGCTGCCAAGGGACATCCTGAAGCGCTCGGCTTCTAGCGCTCACGATGAGCGCGGGTACGGATTGTATTCATCGCCCGTACCCCGTTCGGGCAAGAAGCCCGGACTACTTATGAAGCTGCCGCCGCTTCTGCTCCCAGATTGCGACAGCCTTCGGGCAGTCAATCAAGAGCCATTCAATCGGCTCCCACGAGTTCTCGGAGTGGGCATAACCCCTCCACTTCACGAGGAGCTGTCGCTCACCGCGACGCCGTTGCTCCTGGAGGATCTGCTCGACGTGGAAGTGGACTTCTCCATTCCGGTCAAGCAGGGGCGGAGGTGCCCTCGTACGAGTACGAGTACTCGGCGCCTCCCGAGAGCCACTCTCGTCCGAGTGCTCCGACTGCGGGTCCGACACGGGACCCTGAGGTTGACCGCCTCCGTCAACGCGTCCTCATGCTTGAGATTGCACTTGGCCTTGGGACTGGCGGTAATGCTGCCGCCCAGGCCGGGAATCAGGGCGAGCTCGCTCGTCTTGCGGGTCGCCTGGACCTGGTGGAGCGAGAGGTCGCGAGCCTGCACCTGCGGGTGGACCGCCGGGCCTCTTCGTCCGATCTGGACGAGGCCGTTCGCATGATCCGACGGATCGAGGCTTTGTTGCCACGTCCGGAGCCGCCTGCGGCACACTCCCAGACGTACGCGTATGGTGCGTACCCGGCGTACTCAGCGTACTCGGCGTATGGCGCCGGGGTCCGTTCGTATGGAGCCCCTCCGGCGTACGGTCTTGACCGCAGCCTTGCCGTCCCGACCGAGGCTTGGGTGCCTGCTCCGACGCCCTCGTCGACGACTGTGACCGGCCCTCGCTTCGAGGAGCTGGGTCGAGGGGGGTCTGCGAGTCAGCAGCCCCCTGCGGGTCAAAGTATCGCTTAAGACGTCCGACATAGAACGTCGGGTGCGTCGTCATTGACTTTGGAAGGTCGATGGTGTACGACGCACCATGTCTGGCCAGGACTGCAAAAGGTCCGATGAAGCGGTGCTTCAGTTTGTTGCTGCCGACAGAGCTAACAGTGTCTAGAGGTAGGTTCCTCGTGTCTAGCAACACTAAGTCACCAATCTCAAATATACTTATATTTCCTCTTCCTTGTTTGTCCGAGTACTCCTTTTGTTTATCTTGGGCCGCTGTCATGGCATCGCGGACCCTGCTGACAATGTTCAGCTTGGTATCCATAAAGGATTCCACCTGTTTCCGCAGCGAAACTGGCCTCACATCCGAGACCTGGGAGGAAAGGGCTTTCCGAGCCTCTCCCCCACTTAGAATAGAGGGGTCAGTGTCTCCTCGAAGAGTAAGAGGCACTCTGGGGTGGCGGAAGCCGTTCAAGTAGAACGGCGTGAACCCCGTGGACGCGTGCACCGCGTTGTTGAGCGCAAACTCAACAACTGGAAGCTGCGTCGACCACGTACGTGGCGCTGCCGCGCACACACTGCGCAGAGTGTCCTCAAGCACTCGATTGACGCGCTCTGTTTGGCCGTCTGTCTGCGGATGATCCGCAATGGACATCTGCAGACGAGTTCCCAGTAAAGGGAACAGCGTTTTCCAAAACGCAGCAGTGAACCGCGGGTCTCGGTCCGAGACAATCGTCTCCGAGAGACCGTGATAGCGGAACACGCCATCGACGAACAACCTTGCGGTTTGTTTGCCCGTTACAGTGACGGGAACTGGAGCAAGATGTACCATCTTGCTCAGCCGACACACGAACACCAAAATTCCGGTGTTGCCGTGTCCGTCGGCGGGGAGCCCAAAGATGAAGTCAAAACTCATCGACTTCCACAATCAGCCGGTACGGGCAGGCTCTGTAGTGGAGCTGAAGAGTGCCCTGCGGGTTTGACCCGCTGACATGTTTCACATGTCTTGACGTACCGGGCGACCCACTTGTACATGTGGGTCCCCCAGAAGGACTGAGAGACCGACAGAAAGGTCTTCTCGCGGCCCAAGTGTCCGCTGGAGGGCGCGTCATGCGCCTCCGCGAGGATGTCGAACTTCAGATCCTCGTCGTTGGGTACGACCACCCGTGGAGGATCAGTGGGCTCCACCCGATAATAGAGGAGGCCCTCCTTCAACTCATATCGGTGGAGCCGTGAGCGCTGTCGCGACGAGGGCCAGTCGGACTTCGCGCTCGTTCCGGCCTTAAGGAACTTGACGATAGGTGCGACAGCCTCATCGTCCCGATACGCCATGCGTATCCGATCATATAGATCCGTTGTTACCCGCGTGATGTGGGCCAACTCATAGTCGGGACGCCGAGAGAGGGCGTCCGCAAGCACGTTGAGCTTGCCCGGCTTGTATTCGACGCGGAAGTTGTATTCCGCGAAGAAGGACAGCCACCTCGCCATCGTTTGGGAGAGGTGAGGCGAGTTAGTCGCCGTCCTCAAGGACGCGTGGTCTGTGTAGATCACAAAGGGCCTAGAGCCCAGAAGGTGAACACGGAACTTCACAAGGGCATATTTCATTGCCAGGAGCTCCTTGTCATGGACAGGGTAGTTCCGCTCGGCGGCTTTGAGCTGCCTGGACTGGAACGAGATGACTCGTTCCTGTCCAGCCGTGTCGTCCTGCAGCAATGCACACCCGATGGCGTAATCGGAGGCATCGCAGACGACGCTAAATGGCTTCGTCTCGTCCGGCAGAGCCAGGACAGGAGCCTCTTGGAGACTGGCCTTGATGCTGTCAAAAGCATCCTGGTGCTCTTGCTCCCAGCGCCAGTCGACGTCCTTCTGAAGGAAGCTCGACAAGGGCTTAGCGAAGCCCGCGTACCCAGCGCTGTACTTGTGAAGGTAGTTGGCCAAGCCCAACCACTTTCGAAGATCCTTCTGGGATCGGGGCGTCGGCCATGCTGCTATGGCCTTGACCTTGTCTGGGTCAGCCCGAACGCCCACGTTGCTTACGAAGCAACCGAGAACTTTAATCTCTGATGACGCGAAAACGCACTTGTCGATGTTGGCGTAGAGCTTGTTCGCTCGCATCACGTCCAACACTCAACGGAGGTGTCCTAGATGCACCTCCATGGCCGTCTTGCCTCCCTCGGCACGGCTATGGACGAAAATGTCGTCGAAGTACGTCTGTACGAAGGTACGCAAAGGGCGGAACAATTGCGTCACCAGGCGATTGAACGTCGCCGGGGCGTTAGACAAGCCCTGCGGCAAGACGAGTCACTCCCAAAGCATGGCGCTTGGAGTGCTTACCCCGGTGAGCGGGATGTCACTCTCTCGCATCAGGATTTGGTAGTATCCGTCTACCAAATCCAGCGCACTGTACAGTACGCTCCCGGCCATGTTGTTCAACAACACATCCTTTCGTGGGATCGGTGTTTGGGCCGGCACCGTTGCGTTGTTCAGCTTGTTATAAGCGTGAACCAGACGCCACTTTCCGTTCGGCTTACGAACACAGAAAGTCGGCGTCGAGTGCGGGGATTTCGACTCCCGCACCATGCCTGCCTTCGCTTTCGCGGCGAAGAAGGCATCAATGACCTCGCACTGTTCGCGCGGGAGAGGCCATTGCCTCGTGGCACAATACTTTGTGCCGGGCACGAGATCAATCTCGTGCCGTACGCCTCGGTCCGGTGGGAGTTGGGTCGGTGGGTGTTTGTTCACCACGTCCGCATACTCCGTCACCAAAGGATACACCGGATCCTTGGGGTTCTTGAGAATCTCAGAACCCAAGCGCGCTTGACGCTGCTTGTTCATGTCTTCCAGGACGTTCTCGTCCAAGACAGAGGAGGAGTTCAGCTCCTCCTGAGTGGTCTCAGGTCTCATTAGTACCATCTCAGCAATCTCTCCCGCCTTGAGGTTGGCCAGGAAAGACTCAGCCGTCATTTCCTCGAGGTTCAGTATCTCTGCAACCTCTGGCAACGGTTCCAAGTGGACACCAGATGCCTTGACGGGTAAACCTGTCTCGCCATCGAAGAAGTGATAACACTCTTCCACCGACCTTGTCGGAGGAGCCCGGGCCCTGGACTCCGAGTCGCTTGAAGCGACGTCGATCGGAACGAAGTTCGGATCCGACTTGAGGCGGCGGCGGCGTCTTTGTCGACGGCGTCTGTGACGGGGAGCTTTGCTGCCCACGTTTTGGAATGTCGTCGCTACGACATCCGAGGCACTCGTGGCCTCGTGTGGTACTGTGGTACCCACACAGGAAGCGTGTCCAACGCCTTCCTCTTCAGTTAAGGTCTGGGCGACCGCGTGTGGTATTGTGTTACCCACACAGGAAGCGTGTTCAACGCCTTCCTCTTCAGTTAAGGCCTGGGCGACCGCGTGTGGCTCTGTGTTACCCACACAGGAAGCGTATCCGACGTCTTCCTCTTCAGTTAAGGTCTGGGCGACCGCGTGTGACACTGTGTTACCCACACTGGAAGCGTATCCGACGTCTTCCTCTTCAGTTAAGGTCTGGGTGACCGTGAGTGGACCTCTGTTACCCACTCTGAACACGCTGTTCTCAGTGTTCATGACAACTGCAGCTGTCTGCGGAACTAAGTTACCCGCCTGTGGACCTAAGCTACCCACTTGGCCAGCGCCTTTTCTGGGCGCGGCCACCATCAAAACATCCTCGGAGTCGTCATATACGTCGACGACTCCCAAGCGCCTGCCGGATGCTTTGGTACCCTGGCAGCCCTCGCGGGCGCCCCGGGTCCTGACAGAGGTGGGAACATGACTCACCAATGCTCTGTCGGACTGCGCAGGGCGGCTGGCACCGATTGCCTTGCCTCGCCAGTCGATCCAGGGCTCGTGCTTCTCAAGCCAGGGCATGCCCAGGATCATATCATATGGATCCATATCAAGAACACTGAGCTGTTCAAGGCTGTCAAAGTCTTCAAACTTGACAGCCAGATCCACTTGGACGTTGGGGACAGTGACGACCTTCCCGTCGGCCAGTCGCACTGACACCGTCCCGTTGCCCTTGCTTTCTCTCAAAGCCTCGGACAACTTGTTGCTGTTACGAGCAACCGTCTGGCGGCGTGCGAAATTCTTCGACGCCCCAGAGTCAATCAAGATTCTAAAGGGATGATCGTATCCCCGTACACATCCGTGTACTACGAGCAACCCGCCGCTGCGCTTCGCCGATTCGAGAGTGCGAAGACTCTCAGGGGCTAAGTCCCCGTGGTACGCGCCACCCGCGCACCCATCACGAAGACTTAGTTCTTCCCCAGTAGGGCGCCCCGCCCCTACTGGTTCCCTGCGTTCCCCTGTCCCCGGGATCCTGGCTTTTGCCAGCGACCCTTGAGGACGGGCTTGGGGAAGGACCGTCTGCGGAGTCTTTCCGCGGGACAGTCGCGCTTGAAGTGGTCCATCTTCCCACAGCCGAAGCAGCGGATATCACGCTGTTCGGCGGACCCGAGTTCCATGGGAACTGGTCCGTTGGGGCTTGTTCGACCGGGAGCCGACAAGGAACTCCCAGGCCACGCTGAGGCCGGCGTACGCGCCTGGCGATGGCTGTACTCTTCTTGAAGAGCCACTTGAATCGCCTCTTCAAGGTTGCTTGCCTGCACCCGGAACAGCCGAGTGCGTGAGGGGCCCACTCGAAGGCCGTCCATGAACACAGTCATCTTGATGTGTTCATTGAGTGGGTTTCCCACTAGGGACGCCGTGAGCTCCCGTATCTCTTGCACATAGTCGTGCAGTTCGCGCCTTCCTTGTTTACACGCGAGGAAGCGCGAACGCTGGCGGTACTCGTAGTTCGCCGGGGGGAACGCGGCTCGGAGCTGTTCGCACAGCTGAGCCCAGGATGTGAAACATCCAGGGGATGTTGCTTCCCGAGTGTACACGCAACTCTTAGCACGACCGCTAAGGTTGGAGAGTGCAAAAGCAACACGCAGTTGCTCGGTCGAGATCAGAGCCGCGTCCATCGCGAGCTCTACTTCTCGGACCCAGAAGTGAAGGTTCTCGCCTTCCTTCCCTTCATACGGCTTTACCTTCAGCCGTATTGGCTTCGGGTGAGGCGGATTTGCTTCCGCCACCGGAGCCTGCAGGTTCTCCCGCACATGCGCGATGAGGCCCTGCTCGTACGCGTCGAATGCATTGACGCGCTCGAGCTGCTCAGCCGGTGTTGATACCACCAGGCTCTGCAGGGCCTCCATCCCGAAGATGCCTGCCATCTTCCGAACCGACTCGAACTGAGAGTCGTTCATATGGGAGAAGTCGTTCCTATCCATGGCAACGAACTTCGGAGGTTCAGGTAGTCTACCCGCGATGGCGTGGATTGACTACAAGTGCTACCAAATGTGACGGGGTCACACAGCACCTTGCGCTAGAGGAAGTTATCTTCCGAGAGTATACAAACTCTCAGTGAACGGCAGTTCACAGGTCCCCTCTTTAATTAAAGAGAGCGAAGTGACCTAAATAAGGTAGATTGTAAACTGAGTATATTTATAGGTAGGTTAAGTTTGGGTTTAATACAAACTATAAGTTACCTATATAAATGCAATGTCGTTTGACCAATGGTTGGCTTTGAACGACCTTGGTACCTTGTACCAAATATCCCGGAATATGACGTGTCATACTCCTGAAGTCTGAAGTGTCACACTTCATGTAACCAGTGTACACTTAGGGCTACGTACCCCGTTACACCGACCCACCAACCCATATCCGGCCCATGGCAGTTGAAGATAGAAGATTGCAGTGCTGAGGGATCGCTGATGCTGAGACTTAGGTAGATGTGCGGTTCCGGGGAAGTCCAGGGCGAAAGAGAATCCAGTGAAGACGCGGTGGGTACGAACATCGCCCAGTATTAGATTAGTAGTGAAAGACGCACGTCGTAGCTGTAGAAGAAGTAGTTGCCACACCGGTCTGGGTGGAGGCGACACTAACCTAATAAAGAAGCCGGAGACGACACTTAGTCACTTGTCTTAGTAAGTCGAAACACACGCAGGGTAAAAGGAGGAGGATTGGATACGCCTGCTGGACGTCCTCAAGCTCGCGGTATTACCAGCCCGCAGGAGGTATCTGGGCCCTTAATTGAGAGCACGGACGTCAGTAGAAGATCCTACGGTGACTCAGCTGCTGTATTCAGATCTTGTTTGGAGTGTGCTTCCTACGGCTGTGTATATTCGATAAGTAGTTGTATTCTAGAGACTAGGACAGTGTACCCAAATAGCCGAGCCCTTGACCAAGGCCCGTGCTATCAGCTCTGTGGTAGTGACGAACTAGGCGGAAGTACTAAGAAGAACCTAACTTGGTGGGGTTACAGGGGCCTTCCAACACGGTCGGTTCCCGATTATCGATACCGTCACGAGGCTTGGCCCGGAGGCACGAACTCTAGTTTCGGGGAAGAAATGAAGATAGACGGAGTTGAGAGTGTGCGGATTGAGAAAGCGAAAGCGCGAGGAGTTTGAAGTGAAAGGGTGATGAGTTGGAAGAGAGAAGTAAGCCGAGGAAGAGAACGGATACAGATTGCTTGCTGGAAGATAATAGCCTGACTGGAAACCGGTGACTCAGCCGCAAGTCAGCTGGCGACAAGAATAAAAAAAATGGTGGTTTGCAGAAGAAACTTAAAACAACAAACAAAATACTATTGACGACAACGATGGTGAGAACCCGCTCATCTCCAGGCCACAGTAGCACGCCGACAAACCAAACCCCGACGAAAAGATCCCCAGCCACCCCAAAGCGTACCTGTCAGCCCAGGACACAGATCCGACTGGAGACGAATCAGAATGAATCAGACGAAGAGGGAGATGTAGACGTGAGTGCGGGCGTGACAATCGCAGTTAGTGCACCTGCTACAGAGGGTCGCCAGGACGACTCAGACAGTGATAACCATGGACATAACAGCCGTCGAGACGGAAGAGGCAATGGCGGTCAAGCAGCCGCAGCCGCAGCACCCAGAGCAGTCGCACCAGCGGTAGCAGTAGCCGGATCCCACGTACAAGATGACGCCTTTGAGAACATGGACAAGTGAAATAACTTGCCGGCCGGACAGCAGCGCTCGATGATGAAGCGATTTTTAATACAGCCCTCAGCGGTCGCAGCACCGGCACCGGAACCAGTGATCGTCAACGCACCGGCAGCGTCTGCTCCCAGACAGAAGAAGAAACGGAACCTAGCTGACTTCCGAGGCATGTCCGCTGAGTCGGCGGAAGCGTAGCTCACAACCATACCGCAGGAAGTTGAGAGATAAGCAGGGCTAGGAGGTGACACGTGGACGGCAGAAGCGTTGAACTACGGCGTCACAATACACCTAAAAGATGCAGCAAGTATGTAGCTGATCATGATGACCGAGGGCATGTGACCCGAAGACAAGACCCTGTGCTACTTGGTGAGGAAGATGTGGAAGAAATACGGCCGCCGTGTCAACATTTTCAAGATTCAGCAGCGGCTGGCCGCACGAGAACAGCATCCCGGTAAACATTGAGTGGCTTCGCAGTCAAGTTAATAGATATTGGCTTTGAAAAGAGAGTGCCAGCTGAGTCGTATGTGGAGGCATTCCTGAGCGGCATTAATAACCAGACAGCCGCCATGCCGATCCGAGGCCGAGACCCCAGAACTTTGGAAGACGCACTACGGTACGCCGAAGACACTTGTCGGGAGTACGGTGCAGGCTTCAAGGTGACTGACTGGAGAGTCGCAAAGAGAAGCTACCGTGAAGACCGAGGAATGTATATAGAGGAGAAATAAGCACCGCCAGCGAAGCGGAGGGCCTCGGCGACGACCATGATAGAGCAGCTGGACCGGAGAATCTGGAACTTGAACTGGGCGGCAGTCACGAAGCGCCACCGCAGTTCGACGTGTAGGGGAGCCCGAAAAATCAGATGAACAAAGTGGTAAAGACGGACCCGCTCTCTATCGCGGCACTGCAAGCGATGATCCTTACAGCAGGAGTCCTACGGCAAGAGGACCAGAATAGTAAGACGACTTCAGCCAAGACGAAGGCTCGTGTGCGGAAAATGAAGGCAGAACCGGCAGAATATATGAAAGCAGCTGGCCCATCCGCCGAAGGATACGACAATCAGAAGCCTGTTAGAGCACCACAGCGGAACAACTGGAGGAATCAGAACGCCGAAGGAAGTGGAAGGCGCTACGGTGGACAAAACAATCTGGCAAACTTCGGGCCAGCAGGAACGCAGCCGATTCAGCAACAGAAGATCAAAACCAACTGTGGTTACTGCGGTAAGAGAGGTCACTGGTGGCGGGAGTGTCGAACACGAGCTGCCGCATTTAGTAACACGACGAGACCACCCAGCTGACGCAGACGACCGCAACACCAGCGCCGCCTACGGAAAACGCCCGGGGTACCACTTCCAGTACCGGAAATGCAACCGCACAGCCGAATCAGAAAAATTGCCAGCGACAGTAGAGGTGGGGGCTCTATTGCTCGCTTTTGACGAATACCCTAGTGAAGAAGAAGCAGGAGGGACGCGTACTCGGAACAGTCGGCGCAGAAGAAGACGAGCTGCACGATGGACGTCTACTGCTGAGCTAGATAACCGGGGGAGTGGTTGAAATAATGGGAAGAGTGCCGAGCCGAGTGGCGAAAACAAGAGAAAGAGTGACACCGTCGGGCCCGGACAAGAAGATGGAACGACGGCGATCGCCCGAGGATGACAGAGATGAAGCAGTGATAGTCACTGATATTGATGAAGGTATGCGCAATGGAGCGGTGACGATCGCCGAAGATGCTAGAGGTGAAGCGGTGATGATTGCTGAAAATGCTGGAACAGAAGCTGTTGCCGTTGACAATCATCGAGAAGAGAAACGAGCCCCGCTAGTTGAAGATGTAGCAGCTACTGAAGAAGTGATTTCTGGACGCGTGGAGAGACAAGCAGCAGCCGCGACTGTCGCTACGAATCACCCAGTAAAAGTAGCCACGAGGGGTGAACCCACCAACGTGATGACGCGAAAGATAACAGCCACCGGCACCCTGGTTGTACCGTCAGCCGTCGAGACGCTGGCAACGAACTTGTGTAATGGCTCGACGACAGCAGGTCGAAGACGGTACCGACGTGCTGAGGATGAAGTGGCAGCCGTGCGAGCGATACTGGTAGCAGAAGTACGCGAACAGAGAGAAGAGCGAGCCAACGTGCTGCAAGTACAAGTACATAATCTGATCCAAGAACTAGAAAGCGATGCAGTTCGGAGCCGACAGCCGCGGAAGAAACAGGAAGCTCCGCGGGCCGCACGCCTAGTCAAGAGGTGAGAAGCTAGACGGCGAAGGAAAGCCAGGGATGCAGAACTTGCATCACCTGCTCAACCGCCACAACTCCCAGATGTTAGTTGGCTAGAAGAAGTTCGTGATTCAAAGCTGAAGTGCCGACTGTGCTTGAAGAGGCTGGGACGTTAGCAAAGATAAACAGAACGCGCAACGACGTCGAGCAGCCAGGGTCGTCAATAAGGTCCCTGCCTTGCGAGCATCAGGTGACCGCAGCAGCATGGACGTGAAGCTCGAGTGGCGACTAGAAGCCCAGACGAAGCTAAGGAGCATTCTAAGAAAGTGAAAGTGAGACAGATGAAGCAACGGCAAAACTATCGGTATCAGCAACGTTGTAGCTATGGAGACGTTGAGATACGGGTGAAAATGCACAACAACGACGAGTAGCACGATTACGCGCAGTTGATGAAGGTGATCGAAGCTGCTTGCCCACAGCATTACTGGCATTGACGACGAAACACACGCATGAAGTGAGGTTGGACAGCTGTGATCCGTTCAGTGTAGCCGGCGAAAAACTACAACGATTTGGACGCTGCCTTACACGCAATGCCCCTGTAGATCTGGTTGAAGGATTCGGCGGTGGAATTAGCCGTGTGCTTGGAGTATGGAGGTTCATCGGTACGACGCAGCTTCAGCAGCGGATAGTGGTGGACGCCTTGCTGGTCGAAGGGCAGGGAGACGAGTTCCTTATTGACGAGGACTGGATGTTGAAGCATCATGTGAACATGGACAACGGTAGCCGAGAACTCAAGTTCATGAATATGAAGGATCAGAAAGTGATCATCCCGTTCTCGTTGCATGGAGTGCGTTCATCGCTGCATGTTGGAGAGACTCAGAAGGTGGTTGTACGCCTGGCGCAGACGGTGAACTTGAACACGAACACGCGAAGTGTGGCTCGCATGTAGGTGAATGCTAAAGATGACACTAATGGAGTCTTCTTGCCGAAGCCTAGTTTAATAGATACCTGCTGCTGGCTCCAACGGTGGATACTATGGAGGGCGGCACCATAAGAGTCGCTATACTAAATGTGGAAGGCCGCAGAGAAAAGGTACCGGCCCGTGAAGCGCTCGGTACCTGGATTCCAGCCAGTAATGACATGGGGTTGCTGCAAGTGAATGGCGAGCTTGAGCGTGACAGAGTGAAGAAGTGGATCTCTCTCACATTGCCGCAAGAGGATGCGAAGCCGTTGTTCGTTGAAGACAAGCTGGACATTGGTGGAACGAAGCCTGCTGATCGCGACTTGGTGGTGGCACTATTGCGACAGTATGCAAACATCGTCGAAAAGAAGCGCGTTTGTTCTCCGTTGACTAAGGTGGCAGTCGAGCACCACATCAACACAGGTGACGCAGCCCCGATAATGCTACGAAGGCTCAGACATGCAGTGGCGGAGAATGAACTAATCGACAAGGAGGTGGATACAACGCTGGAGCAGGGTGTGATCAACCATGGAGAAGGAGTATGGGGCTTCCCGTAGTAATCGTGAAGAAGTAGGGAAGCGTACGCTTTTGTAGTGACTACCGAGCTCTTAATGCAGTACCTGCCAAAGATGTCTACCCGTTACCACGCGACGACGAGACTTTAGAATTTTTGCACGGATCACAGTGGTTTTCCAGTCTTGGCATACATTCGGGATACTGGCAGCTTGGGGTAACAGAGCAGGACGCGCGAAGACCGCGTTCACTACAAGAAGAGGGTTGTTCCAGTTCCAGCGCATGCCGTTTGGACCTTGCAACGCCCCAAGCACGTTTCAACGGTTGATGGACTGTGTTTTGCGTGGAATGACGAATATTTTTTGCCTCGTGTACTTGGACGATGTGATCATTTTCACGAAGGGCACGGTGGCTCAGCACGTTGTGGAACTCGCAGTGGTCTTGGAGCGGTTAGCAGAAGCTGGTCTCCGCCTGAAGGCAACGAAGCGCTCGTTTGCTACTACGAGAATGAAGTATCTCGGCCATGACCTGACGCCGGAAGGAATACGGCCATCGAATAGGCTTGTGAAGGCCATTGTGAGCTTCCCGAAGCCTAACGACGAAGCAGAAGTCCGGAGATTCGTGGCGCTGACCGGTTATTACAGAAGGTTTGTGCCAGAATTTGGGTCGAAGATGGCCTCGTTGACGAGTTTGTTGAGGAAGAGCGGTTTATGGGACTGGGGACACCAGCAGGAGGAGGCATTTGTGTGGGGGAAGGCTTGGTTGAGCACGAAGCCAGTCCTGATCTACCCTAACTACTAGTTGCACTTCAAATTAACGACGGACGCCTCGAAGACAGGGCTCGGTGCAGTCCTCTCGCAAGAACAACGGAGCGGGAACCAACCAGCTGCTTATGCTTCGAAGGTGAACAGTTCTGCCGTGACCAAGTACGGAATTGCTGAGCTGGAGGGCTTTGCTGTTGTGTGGGCCATACGGTTGTTCCGCTCGCATCTATATGGACGACAATTTACTATCGTGACATACCATATTACATTGAAGTGGCTTATGACGGCCAAGGAACCCGCTTGACGTCTACATCGCTGGGTACCTACCCTGCAAGAGTACGATGTTGAAATACAGTATCGCCCAGGCCGTGAGAACTTCGTTGCTGATGTACTTTCGAGGGGACCAGTGGCTGAGATCGGACACGCTGTTGGAAGCCAAGACGCTGTCAGTAATCTTGCCATTGCAGCAGATGAAGAAACTCACCGACCTTTAGAAGTAGAACATGGACTGGATCAAGATGCAGATGCAGTAACCTGGGTGCCAGCAGCCCAACGAGTGTCTACCGCAGAGCTATGGTACAATTCACTTATGAGGACATAAAAAAGAACAGAAGCAGTCTCTCATGGTAGAAGAATTGAAGAAGAGAGAATCATACCGAGGATAGCAAGTGCATACAGATGAAGAGGTCTGGTACGCATTAACGGAGAAAGCAGACGGTATTACCGGTGGCTTACTGGACCTTAGTATTCAAAGAAGCCCATGACAGTGTGTGGGGCGGTCATCTACGTGGCCCTCAGATGCTGAAACGGTTGCTGAGACTATATTGGCGGCCGAAGATGCTGGAAGCTGTGCAAAGTTGGCTGGCTGCATGTCAAAATTGTGGATCACGGAAGGCAAGGCCGAAAGTAGTAGTTCCTCCCTTACGCAGCGTGAAGACAGGAGATGTTTGCGATCGTTGGACATTGGATGTAGCTGAACCCTTGCCGAAGACGGCATCTAGAAATCGATTTTTTATCGCCGCAGTAGAACACATAACCAGATATGCTGTAGCGATAGCCGTACCTGATTATGTGGCAGAGGTGGTTGCTCGATTCTTGATGGACAAGGTGGTATTGGTTTGTGGCCCTATGCAAGAACTGATGATGGATAGAGCGCGCGAATGGGGAGCAAGATGATCACAGAGCTGTTGCAGTTGATGCAGTCCAAGAAGACGACGCCAGTGCCGTATAGACCGAACTTGCTGGGGCTGGTAGAGCGATTCCATCGAACCTGGAAAGGTATGATTAGTCTCTACGGGGATGAAAAAACAGGACGACTGGGATGAGATCTTACCGAGTGCCCTGTATTCGTATAGCTCCTAGCACGCCACGCACGGGTTCTAACCAAATGAGCTGATGATGGGCCGTAAGCTGAGGATTCCAGCCGAATTGTTGAGAAGGCGCCGACTGGAGTACCCACAGAATGACTTTGAGACGTATCATAAAGCGCTGATCGACGACTTGCAGAAGGCACAAGAGCTGGCCGCGCTGGCATTGCAGAAGGAGCAGGCACGCCAGGTGATGTAATAAAATCACAGGAACGTCAAGAAGAAGCGTGAGTTTCGCATTGGGCAGCTAGTTTGTGTGTACCGATCAGCGCGAGGGCCTGCAGTCACCAAGTTCGGTTACCGCTATAGAGAACCCGCAATGATTATTGAGGACGCTGGATACGACAATTCCTTAGTCCGGATGCTTGAGTCTGATCACGAGCTGGTCACGCATTGCTCGTTCCTTTGAGCTACTAGTACCCTACTCATTTGCTTGACGAGATGGCGAATAAATAAAGGATATGGCCCAGGACTTACGTGAAGAAGCCATCGCCGCCGATGCTATTGACTCTCAATATAACGCGCAAGTGGATCCTGGTATAGCTGCGGCCGTTGGACAAGGGAGTGGAACTTTAGATGCCCCGATCGAAATAGCTGGCAGGTGTGGTATGGGAGAAGGTGCTATCTCAGTCGACAATTTACCAGTCGAGGGACGAGCGAGTGCGGCCGGATAGCAAAATACATATACTGAGGAAGGGCCCGACCCCAAGTAGCCTAAAGATAGTGACGAAGGACGCCGACAAGATGGAGCAGATGACTGACGACGCTACGGTCGCAAGCGGCCTTGACCAAGCGAAGCAGAAGGTGCTAGTGAGAGTATTGCAGGAATAACATGTTCGAGAAGTAGAAAAACACCTGATTCCAGAACGGCTAATAACCTAAGAGAAGGGCAAAGCAGTTCGACGTGAGCCCGAGCTAGTGATAGTGCCTTGGCCGAAGACGGTACCGGTAGTGACGAAGTCGGAGCTAACAACAACGTGGTGACACCGGAGTTAACGCCACGCGCAACGAAACGCGCGTCCCAACTGGTGTACGACACGCCGACGAACAACTGAAGAACTCCAAGAGCTGGAACAAGAACTACGGAGAGTTGCGGACGAAGAAGATGAAGAGTCAAGATGGACACCTTTGCTACGCGGAGAAGACGGGGTCCTGACAGCCTCTCCCCCAAGAATCAACGGCTTGCAAGAATGCATCTAAACTAGACCGTGGTTGAGCGGACAAGACGCGGACACCGGTCGCGCACGCCATGGAGTTCGAAGTGGAACGTGTGGTTGATGGACTTGACAGCGGACGACGAGAGCAATAGTGGATCACCCAAGCTGACTACGAACAGCTCTGGCATGACGGACGTGTGCGCACAGAGTCGTGGCCGATAGACGATGACGATGAACGCATTGGTGACGAACCAGGACACAGACAAGGAGCAAGGGAAGACGGAGCCAGAGCAGCAGAGCCGGATGAATGCACCGCCACCTGAAGCGGGGACGATTCCGTAGGTAAGGTGAAGAGAGTTAGAGGAATGATCCTCTTTAGGACGTCTCCCTCGGCTTGCAAAGAGCGACCAGGAAGACTACAAGGAGACCAAGAGCAGAGGGCAGGAGATGGCGAAAATAAGGAGTGCAGGACGGACGACGACGCAGACAGCTTGAAGATGCAGCAGACCGACCCACCAACCTATATCCGGCCCATGGCTGTTGAAGATAGAAGATTGCAGTGCTGAGGGGTCGCTGATGCTGAGATTTAGGTAGATGTGCGGTTCCGGGGAAGTCCAGGGCGAAAGCGAATCCAGTGAAGACGTGGTGGGTACGAACATCGCCCAGTATGAGATTAGTAGTGAAAGACGCACGTCGTAGCTGTAGAAGAAGTAGTTGCCACACCGGTCTGGGTGGAGGCGACACTAACCTAATAAAGAAGCCGGAGACGACACTTAGTCACTTGTCTTAGTAAGTCGAAACACACGCAGGGTAAAAGGAGGAGGATTGGATACGCCTGCTGGACGTCCTCAAGCTCGCGGTATTACCAGCCCGCAGGAGGTATCTGGGCCCTTAATTGAGAGCACGGACGTCAGTAGAAGATCCTACGGTGACTCAGCTGCTGTATTCAGATCTTGTGTGGAGTGTGCTTCCTACGGCTGTGTATATTCGATAAGTAGTTGTATTCTAGAGACTAGGAGTGTACCCAAATAGCCGAGCCCTTGACCAAGGCAGCTCTGTGGTAGTGACGAACTAGGCGGAAGTACTAAGAAGAAACTTACTATATACTCGTGGTTATTGCTATCAACACGACGCAGGATTTAACTTACTTTGACTCGAGTTGTTTTTTAGCCTTCTTTCGAAATTCACAGCTTCCTCGTGTGAAACACGGCATTAGTTAGTATATACTGAACTATTACTTATAGTAATAGCTACTATCAATCTCTGCCCATAACCCAGTCTATTTTTATAAACAAAAACAGTGCGGTTTTACAGAAGTTGCAAAACATGCTTCGAAATACAACACAACCCTTTTCTACCTGATATGACCCATGGACGACTTATCTATTCGGTATAGCAGCATACCATCGAAGTGAGTCATGTGAGAAACTGATCTAGGACTTAGCCGAACTAATGCCTGCGGCTTAAGATCCGTGTGCGGAACACGCGGGCTTAAACCTAGGACCAACCATGGCTACCTCCCGCTCGGTCCTATAAGGTTAATACCCTGGAAGGGTTGGTTTGGGTATAGGCAGGGTAATATAATTCCTGCCAACACCTCCAAATTTAAAGATTTGCATGCCCACGACAAGCGTCCTCCCGAAATCCAAACTGTTCGAGTAAGTACGATTTATGCTTAGCGTTGCTACAATGAAGCTTACGTTGCAATAAGAGCCGATAAGAGCCAGACATTTAAGGTTGCATTACCGCCATCCGCATATCATACTACTCTGGTTGGCTTCAGTAAACAGGTCATTGCTAGAGCTAGAACGTCTGTATAAGGTGCCAATATCCACGCATATTAGTGACAGAGAGCATAAAAAGAAAATGTACTTCGCTATGCGTTTCCAGGTACCAGTTGACGCACACATGCATATCAAACTCAAACTATATAGATGAATGTAGGTATGTATGTTTTTCTTGAGCGCATGGATAAGTAATCATTTGTTAAGGTGTCAAACGCCGCGTTATTCAGGCTTCGTTACCTACATATAGTCGAAATTACTTGTCCACACATGTAGAACTCCACTAATTTCGACTTCATGGCAGAAATACTTGTGAAAAATGCAATGAAGAATCACACTCACGTGAAATGATAATAATTTCCCACGTAAGCACGAGCAGCCAAATTGATATTAATTCGGACCGTCTTGTTCCACTTAATGTCAACGCATATATATTGAAATTGAAATGAACAGCCTTATAAAACCATTAATTCGAATCGATGACTCGAGGTTACTAATGCAAGCAGGTAAAATCAGCGATATTAATTATATCTAGAAGAAAATTTCAACATTGTAGCAATATTTTTTTCATATTTTGGCTGAGGTTCTAAACGATTATAAGATTATTTTAAAAGGCACACATTCATTGATTTAAAGAACGGATGAAAAAATCCGGCCGGCTGTTTCTAATCATTACATTTTACTTAGTGAAAGAGCGGAGTTATAGCGGAATACGTCAGATAATGCATTTTCACAACTAAAACGTACTAGTATAAATTAATACCAGTTCCAAAAATAAATTTCCAATTGAGTGACTAGCCTAAAGATTGGTTAAGACATTACGTACAAATGATCAGCTCAAAATATAAAATTTGTAATCTGACGACTAAAAGTTAGCCTCAAGAGGCGAAACACGCCAGCGGCTACACTGAAGAGGTGATACAAGCACACCCGCAGTCTAGACGTATTTCTTGTATTACGTACAAGTACTCCGTGTATACCAAAATCACTTGACTACTCTCAAGGACAGTAGCCATGTACAAATCTTATGACCCGAATAAAAACGAGGCAGAGCGCTGCCCAAATTTATTTTGAAGGCGCATTATTTTCCTAACGGTACTAAAGAAGTAGTTATTGACTTTGCTCGAATGACTACAATCTACTACTGCTTCCGCCGCGATAGACCCCGCGGTCACTACCTCGGTATCCTCTGTTGCTGCCGCGTCGACGTCCAACTAACGCTCACAGCCTACCAACCATTTGCCTCTAGCCAGATAGCAGCTTGCTAATCATTTCATTTGGCATTTAGATGGACGAGTTGAACGACGTAAACCTCTGGGACCCTACCAGCAGCTCTGGTCCGACAGGATCAGATCACCCAGCGCTCGGAGCGAAAGCCGAACCTGCGCTGTTGACAACAAGCTCCAAGAAGCCGAAGGCTGAATAGCGGCTCAAGTGGTCAGACGGAATGATTACAGAACGGCTGAGGCTGTATTTTGCGAACGACGACGTCAAGCACCGACTTGAGAGTGCCCAGATGAAGACTCAGTCGGCACTGGCGTGGCAAATTTTGCAAGTGTGGCTCGGCGTAGTCATATCCCGTGAACAGCCTCGAATATATGGATGCCGCTTAATTGTGACGAGTTATAACGTTTGCTGGTGTGTATAGGTTTCGCAAAAGTATAGGAAGCTTAAATGCATATATCGCGAGGAGTAAAGAGAGTCGGGGCAAACCGGTAACATTTCCTGTGACTTACAAGCAATTGACGAAAAGCTGTGGGTTATTTTGCATGACGCTTTTTCGGGACGTCCCGGATTAGTGGGGAGGTTCTATTAGTCTTTCAACTTGATGAAGATGAAAGCGAGAGCGCGGCAAACGACAATGCTAGTCGTACAGACGCATTTACGAAACCTAAAGCGGGTATTACTAAGGGCCCAATCACCCCAGTCGACAATCTAGCTAACCCAATGCAATCGGGCATGGAATCTATTGCCGGATCTCTCACGGAGCGGACTTCGTCAGTGTCAAATGATTTGTTGGAAAGCCTTGCGGAGATGCTGAAGCGTTTACAGGAGGAGGGACGCCAATTGCACGTGCTGCAGCTATTGGAAAAACCCGTAGCGAAAGATAAATAAAGACATCAAATACGTAAGCCAAGACGTACCGCAATCTCCACATCCATGCTTAAAACACTAAACGGTTTTACATTGTTACACTACGAGATGAAGATATCTGCTATGTCATTTTGTTGGATATTCCAAGAGTGTGCGAAAAGGGCTGCTCTGATACCGGTAGTCCTTCGCCGTCATCATTAAAAAGTGGTTGAGCTCGACGCGGGTGATACCTTGAACATCAACGCTACCCTTCACAGCCAGCAGCATGTTGTGTAGAACAACACAAATGTAGACCAATTTGCAAATACGTTCCGGTGTCTTCTGCTCTAGCTTGCCTAGAAGAATCCTGAACCGATTCTTCAGCCTTCCGAATGCACACTCTACTGCTATTCGAGTACGTGAAAGCAGGCGTTTGTAGACACATTTCCAGCGGCCATCGATGGCTTCCGACTCCGAGAACGGAGTCAACATATGCGCCCATATCTTGTAGCCCGCGTCTCACGATAGGTGGTTTCCGCGAGGAATGAATTTTGACAGCATTAACGAGAATGTTGCCGAGGTTAATATGATTTAGCAGCCGCTTATAAAATTGCAAATACAATCAATAAAACACTTTACCGTTTCCGGGATCCGGACCCACTCCATAGCGACTGATCATTGTTGGAGCCTGAGCGAATGGAAACGAAAGAACGCGTCCTAGATGGTCAACTATCGCTTGAACATTCACAGCAGGGAACCCTTTCCGGCAATACCATCCCTCGAAGTCATGAGGGCGTGGTATTGGGACGAGCGTTCCATTAAAAGCTCCAGCTACACCAGGGAAGCCTGCTACTGATTGAAAGCCCTCATCCAGCTCTTTAATTTCCGAAGAATCAGGGAAAACCACGTACTTGGCAGTAATGTTACTTAGGACCTCCATACATTCATTAATGTAAACAGCGGCACGCGCCCGAAAATTCCCATTGTTATGGCAGCCGAGTCCATAGCCCCCCCCCCCGTGAGCTAAGTAGAGCATTCCTAAAGCAAATCGTTTAGCTAGTGGGCATTTACTGTTCGCAGCAGGCTTGCGTTTGTACACAGCGTGCACCTCTCGGTACATTCGTAGGAAGGACTTACGATAACACCTCAGTTTTTCTTAAACCAGTCAGTGTTTGGAGCTGCCAAAGCGTCTTCGAACGTGGTTGCTGTGGCGACCTTCGATGTCGGACGTCTGCAGCCTCGTTTATTAAGTGAAGCAGCTGGGATAGCTGGAGCGCATACAGTGAGCACCACGATCACAATAGTGACACCCTTGGGGTCCTTTGGTCATTGTGTGGGTTTATAAATGAGTAGTAGCACAGCTGTGCTCCAGTCAGAACCCCGATGCACTCGCAGACTGAAGCGTATCGTGCTAGAACACAAAATCTGAAGAATGGTTCAGTGTACTTTTCTATTTCTGGTCAACAGGGCCTCAAGGGATTTGTTCTCGTTACGGTCGTCGACGTCGTCCCTGTCCCTTCCGTGTTCTTGGCCATCAGCAGCTTTGCTTTCTTCACCGCAGACATGGCGGGTTTTACACCATTAGCTACAGCGCCAAGGGCAGCGGTCGCTCTCACTTTGCTCACGGCCTTGGGGGACACAGAGACACCAGACTGAGTGGAGATGCTCAAATCTACATTCACGCCTGGTCTCCCAATTAATGTGTTAGTACATCAATTAATTCACATTATCCTGGTAGTGCTTCCGAATGACGTATGTACAGTCCAAAAGGACAAGCAAATGGTGTGCCGTCCACCACGCTTAGACATGCATTACTTAAGCTAGACAACTTATAAAAAGAATGGTTAGCATCCAATGATCACAGGCAACAAGCTATGAGGATTGGCTAAACCAGTATACAAGCGTCGATCGCTTTTACAAGGGCATTTATTGAATCAGGGTGGGAGGAGACATTTAGGTTTACAGTCGCCGTTCAGCTCGCTCATGCTGAATTCGCTCAGTAAACTCGAAGGTAGGACAAGAAGCCGGACGCTTAGCTGGTGTAACATGTATGGGGAGGTAGAGTTAGCTTGCAAGCTGCACGCCTAGACCAGGCAGTCGCCGATGATTGATATGATGTGAGCGTATAACAACGGATACTACCTGTGTATTTGAAGAAATAAAAAACTGATCGTCAATTCCTGGTAGGTGCTGGACGATTAGCACGAAACTAATGGGCCTTTAATTGCAGATTCAAGGCACTTTACTTTTCCTTTTCACTAGTATTGTAAGGGAAAAAAGTGAATATCTACCGGTACAGGATTGGCGTTTCCTTGAATGTTGTATAGATCTACCGATTCGAGCATTTCCAAGCGCTACCAGCCCAATCCTCTAGTTTGCATACATAATGTATGGCAGATCGAGCGCGGTTGAAAATGCATAATGTATGGGAAGAACATTTATGCCGTCACACTTTAAATACTAGTTTTTGTATGTAAAGGCATCTAATGTGGCTTCCATTAATGGCCATTATCCATGAACTTTCTCATATTTAAATTCAAAACGTATGGGAGCCTCGATATTTGAAATGCGATTAATGCCATTATCGGGAGCCCGATTCCCGCCATTGGTCCTAGCGCTGGAGGCCGATGCATCCGATGCTGACTGAAATAGCTGCACTACAAGGGTCTCTGTGCCTCGAGCTGGAGATGCTGCTGCAAGTCGTTGAGCTCGTTGTCCTTAGCCGCCTTTACTGGCACTAAACAATTTTGTTACTAACAACTAATATTTAGGTTAAATACAAAAAACCGTTTTTTTTAGTAAAGTCTTAATAAACAATGTTTCTTTTAATAATCTGGTCGTAGACCTGTGTAGGAGCCGCAAAGCGTTTTTCACCCTGCAACCTTACGCTTACATCAGCGAAGTTTCGCAATCAGCGACGTTTGTCGTTTAAGCAACTTAGGCCAATGAAAAATTTGTCGATCCTCCAACGTTACGCCAACTTAGCAAAGTTGCGCAAGCAGCAATGTTATACAGTGAAATAATAAAAGCACTTAAGTGCTCGTCAACTCACCGACAAAGGACCTGCCCAAGGAAATCTTGTAACATCCTATCCACTGTAAGGAGTTCGTCCAAGACTACACAGTATCTAAAATTTCATTATATCTACGTCAAATTTGCGTTACTCACAGCATCTTATACAAGCGTCGTGTGGTCCGGAGCGGAGCTCATCATGAAACTCAAGAGCAGGTATGAGTTAACTTTTGTATTACGATTTAAATTCGTAAAGGGTGCGGCTTACCTGCTATACAGAATCGGATGGTTTTTAATGCAATTTCAATTGGATGGAAATCGATACTTCTGTATGTATAATGCAAAACAATGCAATCTTGCCGATCCACAGCTCGGCCAGGCACATTTCTCAAAGTGAGGTTTTCGTCGCTGTCTTGAACTGAAGGCTTTTTTATTACGTTGCACCCAATTGGAAAGGATGGGTTTTGAACGAATTGTTTTTTGCCAATTTTTCAGCTTCGAAATATCTAGAGTCGTCCTTGCTCAGACAATTTGTTTTTTGTTGTTGACCCCCACTCTGTTTCCGAACAGGCATGTGAGCGGTTGCTGTTTGCAGGTCATATTGCTTCATGAGGGCAAGTGTTGCAATGCCATGACTACAAGCCCAGCCAGTAGTCCAAAACCCCTTACAATAACAACGATAGCGTGACTGAACAGCCAGAATCTCTCACAAAAATTGGTGAAATTTGTTTTTGCATCTCATAATTTCACGCACTGTTACATGATCCGCCAGTACTGTAGGGGTCAGGTTCAACATCAATTATGAAGTTGGGGCAACAGTAAGTACTAAACCCTCGTGCAATGAGGGGGAAATACCGTTTAAAATTAGGAACTTTGGACCTTTTCCGTAGTTTTCCCTTTTTCGAGTCAAGAAATCTGTATGACATACAAACATTGAAAGTTATGCTAAGGAAATAAGTTGGAGAAATGATAAAAAAAATACCTGGAGACTCGGTCATCGGTGACTTCAACTCCGTACTGATTTTTTGGGTAAACAGCGTATTCCCAAGTATTGAAAACAATTTAGCTCAGTACGGTTGGGGAGTCCACGTTGCGTTTTTATTTTCTATGCTTTTTTCACAAAAAACACTCGTGCGTGTTCAACCATTTCGCTGGGGACATGACCTAAAAGAAATTTAAATCAAGTCAAACATAATGATAAAAAAGGTAAATCTTACCTTCACAGAAATGGCCTTATCGGGACATCGTTTTGTCACTGTTCAGCAAAAGGATCATTGGGAGGGTGTCATTCAATACTAATGATGTCGCTGCATGTAGCTGCGGAGTGCACGCCGTTTTTTTTTTCACTTTGTAGTGGAATTCGATGGGTTTTTGTGACGGTAAAACACCAGGCACAGGAGAAGTCGCAAACCAGGTACCCCATAGAGCGCCCAAATATTGTCTTTCCAACCAATCTGCGTACACTTATTCGTTTTTGTCAATCAAATATTTAACTATACGTTCAGCCATTGCCGAAAATTGTTCTTCGGAACGCGCTAGCTCTAGAAGGTATATATTCATCTCAACGTACGAACTGTAGTCTCCAGAGTCATTCAATAGACCAACGTTTTCGAACGCTTTTCTGAAAAGGTTTGGATAACAATTAAGTATTTTGGTGACAGGCCAGATGGAGGAAAAAGCTGTTGCAATGTAGGAAGCATGATATTGGCTTCCGTACGTCAAAACCTAAGATTCGTTGAAGTAATCAGCGACGAATTGCTTAGCTGTAGATACTAACGTTTTGTAGGCAAACTCATGCTCCGTACGCACAAACATGTACATTCAAGGTACAAATGAATGCCGGTAACGTTTTCTTTCATACACCGAGCAAGAACTGCCTAGTTTAACAAGAGTATAGCGATCTTTAATAAACGTGAATATTATACGTGGATTAGCAACTGTAATAAATATTTTGTAATTATTTAGTAATAACACTTGCTGAAATCGATGCGGTAGGTGCCATCGGTAACTCCAACGAGATCGGTCTCTCTTTGATCACATATGTATCTGTACAGATTACGAAAAAGGCGTCGCGATGTGAAAATAACACCAAACGAAGTTTCTTTCCCGGTGCCATCAAACGTGTGGTCAAATGTGCTCAATATGAGTAATTCATTCTAAAAGTCGAGACTTTGTTGAGTAAATGCCACCAAATCCATAAATCCATCAATTCCCAAGCTTCCGAAAAACATGTCGTAGTACACATGTGCGGGTGGGCCGACTCCATTAGGACTGGAAAACTTCAAATATCCCAATTGTTTTTTTTTTTAGTTTCTTGTTCAGACTGGTTTTCTGTTCTTCAATTTGATTTCGTCTGGAATCTTGGCTAACATGGTTGGGCCACGCTTATATTTCTTCTGTTGTAGAAGTACGCATCGTTTTGGACCTGCGCCACCTTGAAGAATGCGATCCACCTCTGGTTTTATTTGTACATCAATACCACATCTCTTTCGGTACGTTATGCGACTGGCTATGTGTACCACTAGCTCCTACTTCGTATGAAGAAGTCGTTGTGGAATCAGTAGAGCGGAACTCTGAAATCTTAAGGATCCGTAGACGAGGAGAGCACGCCTCATGCGAAATGCAAGTGTAGACACTCTTGCGACGTTCTGACGGACCATACGTGCGTAGATAGCTGTATTCAGATCTATCGACACTGTGTAGCGCAGTAACAGCGGCAGCTTCTGTAAAATGTATTGAGATAAACCGGACTGAACTCTGTGCGACGTTAGCAGTATCACCCTCAGGCGGAGAGACCTCGGGATCTTGTTCATCGTCGCTCATGACTGCGGTCAGCGCATGTTGGTGAATGCGCCGTCTCGTGTCATACCCGGATGTCTAAAAATATCAATACTTTGTAACACATACAGCTGTAATACAAATAAACGGGACATAGTACATCACTACCACGTTTTCACTATTGAAAAGTATCCGTTTTTTAGAGGTGTTGAACTCCATCCTTTTTTGTTTAAAATAATCACTTTCCACTCGTAAAATCATGCAATATCAGGCGTTCCTGCATTAGCAATACTTAATATTGCAAAAAAACGTATTTTGTTTCAGAATAAACATCGCAACGACTCCGGTACGCATGACGTGTTGAGAACTTGGACGCGCCAAGCTTACCGCACTAAGATACAATGAATTATTTCATAACCTACGGCTGTTAAATGATTCTATAATTTTTTTTAGTAAAAGCAACATTTCATCCAAAATATTTCTAATTCACGTTTTATGATTTATATTAGATATGCTAGATGTTTCATTGTTTTAAAAAGGATTTCTTGAATACTTACTTTATTTTTTATTTTAAAAAATATTTATATAAAAGACTCGGTGAAAGCCCACTCCACGAGCTCGTTCACCGTAACAGTAGGGACCGATCGTCGACGGTCACAAATGAGCAGGCACTGAAGCTTCGTCAATCATTTTCTCTTCTGGAAGAGCCTAGCGGTCACGATTGATGTGCTGTGTAATCTGGACGCGATCGAGATATGCACGATGGACGCAGACTTGCTTGACTATCACGGGCAAGGGAATTAGCTTTATGCGCGCGATCCGCAATTTTTATGGATTCAATTCATCACTACACGTATTAGTCAGGTTTTAGATTTGAAGTAAGAATGTTTTGGTACCGGTATAGGCTGTAATTAAAAAAGTCGTTTTATGAGTGCTGCGGCAGGGATTGACAATAGCTTCGACATATAGTACTATCTTGGAACTAACTTATACCGAATTGATACTGAACTAATCAAGCAGAGGTGGCGACCGTTTCCGCCCGCGCGCATCCGTATGAAGTTTATGTGTGGAACCTTCCGCAGGGCTCGTCGCGCAATAAATAGTCGTTCTGTTTCCAATACCTGGACGACAAGGCTGTACGCATTACAGCTTGTGTGTTTGGCTTCGTGACACTGCGTCGTGCAGAGGACATGAACCGAGCTGTCGATAATCTTGACAGCTAGGCGTTTAACGGGATGAAGCTGCGTGTGTCTTGCGCACTACCTCCGAAATGATATGGCAGTATCTGTGGGTTATAAAAATCCATATAAAAAATGAGCTGTTTTTTTGCAAGTGCTGTTAGTTAACACTTATAGTGCTTACGAGCAACGGTTTCATTTTGGTTTTGTGAAACCGAATCCAAAGCCTGATCTAAAACGCCCTGATTGCAGAAGGGATAAATTTTCAACTAGTTACTTTTTAGTTTTGAGACTTTCACTTTTTTCTTGTAATTCGTCAACAGGTAACTTCCTACATTTTGGCAAGTACCTTGACAGTAAATCTTTTTCTGGAGCTAAACATTATTGTATAAGATCTGCAACCAGTCTCGTAGCGAAAACCAGTTTTGTAGCATCAGGAGCATGTCCAATCAGAGCGGGGTATTAAAAAACGACTAACGTTATTGTTAAAACAAATATCTGCTTGTGAACCTGTCATCCACAATAACAAATCTATTGTGATTTGACTCGAGACCGCTCCTTTTACTATCATTGCTACAAATGGCGCCATCTAGTAGTTAAAAGACCCTCGATTGTGCTATTCAGTAAGTTTAAGGTGGTGCGCCAGCCTCCGCCGTTGCGGTGGACCTCAATATTCCAGGGAACACGCTGAGGAAGTGGGTACGTAACGCAAAGAATAACTTGACCCGACAGCGGCAAGAACGAAAGCATCTGCTGCAGACAGCCGCTGAGGATGCAAATCAAGAATGAGTCGTTGGGCCAAATTGCACGCCAACCGGTAAGCCGTACCGAGATCATGAAGAAAGCGGTGGAAATATCTGAGCTAGTTGCTGGTAGGGCTGTCACAGAAGGCAGTATTCGCGGTTCAGAGAGCGCCACCCCGAGCGCACGGTTTGCTCCGATCAAATGCTGTTCAAAGCTCGTATTCCTGTCCGTTACATCAACGTCCACCAGCTATTTTGATCAATGGCAAAGGTCATTGTCGAAAATGATGCTACGGCCGACCGCGTCTTTAACGTCGGTGAAACCGCATTCGACAAATCGTCAAAGGGAAAGCGTTTCCGCTCGACGCTCTAAATATGTATGGCCATCTTCTCCAACTACAAGTTTTCACATGACAATTATCGCTTGTGGAATATTTTCATTGTTCCTGAAAAAAACTTGGCGCTGGATATTTCTAATAACTGTGACGCACCTGGTGCTGGTATTACAGCGAACTCGTCTGGTTTCAAAAGTTCAGACCTATTTGAGTTATGGCTCGTGTTTTTTAGAAGTCTGTCCCAGCCACCGTAAAGCGCCTCTCCTCCTTGTAATGGAAGGCTGTACCTCCCATTACTCGCGCTCTATTCTCGATAAAGCAGTCAAGCTAAAGCTTAATAAGGTTTGCCTGTCTGCAAACGCAACACACATTTTTAGCCTCTCGATGTGGCTGTTTTCGCATCGTTTAAGGGTAAATTTCGTGCTCTAGTTAATGGGAGGGGGAGGTATACTAAAAAAACTATTGCGGTAAGGATTTCCTGTTTGGCCTGGACGAGATGTCGGTTTTCCACCAACGTATCGCATGGCTTTCAAATGTGTGTGGGCTATATCCACTGTCACAGGTGAGGATGCACTAACGCATGACGATCTATTAACGAAATGGCAGCCCGGCGGACTTCCGGATTGCGGCCTGATTGATGGCTGAGCAGGCAATTTGCCGTGAGATCGTATCCAGCGAACGAAGGTAAGAAGAAGAAAGACAGCCACTGTTGATGATTACACTTTGTCTGCAACACGGCCGGTTGAATTGGACCAGGAGAACACAACAAAAACAAAGCAGAAGAAGAGACGCAAAAATACAGACGCCGTACAGGGGACTGTAGAGGCTTTAGGAGGCTAATAAAAATACACACACCTGCTGTTAGTTAATAATCGAGACCCGTGCAGATACAATACATTTGAATGTACTTACCATTCAGCACGAAGAATTATCGTGGCAAGGTTGCACGGCGACATACCCTGCTCCGATGCACTCGGGGGAGTCGAGCCCACACTAAATTATTGGCCCTCCATAAACACAGCCGTTAATCGACTGAGCTGTCAGGGCTAGTTTTAGGAACTGTGTCTCACCCGTTTTGGACCCTTACGTTTGTAAATCAATACCCTTAACAGATGATTGTTATGATGATTTCAGCCTTAACCTAACCACATATTTGTCTTGTGGGCGATCTGCCGATATTAATCACAGCCATACTGGATATAAGTTTAAAAGTGACACGAAACTGGTTGCTAAATAATTTTATTACATTTTGCTCTTGCGGATTTATCACGTGATATCATTCGCTGAGACGCAAAAGAGGCGGCTAAAAGCTCCTCAAAGCGAGCGCTTTCAAAACCTTCTTTTACAGGAAGATATTGACCAGCGAGAAATGATATGAGACATGACACGAAACTGGTTGCACACCTTTCTTTTGATTGTTCGCAAATACTGTAGGCCTAACGCAATATTCACACTAAAATATTACACTCAGGTCAAGGTTGCATGGATGTTGTCTCTGACAGACACACGCAACATTCACTAGGAAAATCGCTTTGTCAAGGGAAATCCGATTTATCATATGTGGACTGTCTAATCGCTTTACTTGTAATTTCTGAAGAGCCCCGTAAATATCAATTAGCAACGACACACCGTAAATGACAGGATTCACGTATTCAATCGATAAATAATACTGGTATCTTGTAAAACTCTGAAATAAATTTCGGAGAATACTTTTTAAAAGTGACTACAGCCCCCATCCACCACAGAAAGAGCGTCGATATATACCGTTTCGGTATACGGAAATTGACTAAATGTAATAATAGGGAACCTGCATTGTCTCTCTCAGCTTACATCTCACCTTTACCTGAAGATGCACTCCAAAATTACAGACAGCCGAGAGCCAGCATAGCCAACATGGCTTCTGTCAATGTTGCACCGTTACATAGGGGTACATTGTACCAGCTACTCTGGAAGCTGATGCTCAATACAAAAGGTCTCGTTAAAAGCGGTTAGTCAAGATGAAACTATATTATAGTCTGTACCAGTGTAGTTTTCTTAAACCCAATCATCTGAAGTTTGCTGTTGGGCAGTCTGCTTGCAGTGGGCCAGCTGTAATCTACCTTACTTCGTCTTTTGATGCCTACAAGTAACTTCTTGTTCTCTCTTCTTCTTCTCTACCTGCCTACTGACCCATAGTTTCTTCAAGAATTCCAGTGGCCTTTTTGCTCTACATATAGTCGTCTAGGGAACATGACAATACGAGTGATCGTTATAGTAACTGGAGCCTCAAATCCACTCGATGCGTTTCCGTAGTCATGTAGTAGTCAGTAGCAACAGTCTCTTCTTCCTTCGTTGTAAAAAGGGAATTATTTCGAGTGGCAGCAGAAGTAGATGCTGCAGCTGCGCATGGAGATGCATTGGTGCAATATATATAACAAATGCCAAATTATATATAATTTGGCATTATTAATACCGGTAAGAAAGCGGCACAAACAATTTTCCTTATAAACTCATTTATTTTTGTAACCTTTCCAGACCGGATGTAGCATAATGCTACATAGCCTTTCCAAAAAAGCTGACTATATTCATCTTAATCGATTTTAGAATTGAAATTTGATAGAGCGCCGTTTCCCCCGTTCAAGGGGCTTACAAATTTTAACTTAGTGTCCGTGGAGTTTCTTTTCGAGCTTTTTTGTGAACAGCAGGGTTAAGACGGTCGTTTGTCTAAATTCCTACAAATACTTTTGACGATTAGCTGCTAAATGAAACTGATTTGCATCGGGAATCACAGATAAATGGGACGTGCCCGTCTAAACGAGAGGCAGAGAGCCATTGGCTGATGCCGCCCTTTCCAAATCCTCCTCATTCGTTAATTTTCGCTCCGAAAACTCACTTCAAAAACAAATATGGTAAAGACGCGGAGAAAGGTGCCGCGAGACATCGAGGTAACGAAAAGGGACTTGTTCTTCAAGTCAGTGTGGCGCGAGCTGAAATAAGATGGGTGGATGGGAAAGCCACCACAACGCAGCAGCTTGGACGATCGCTACAAGTACATTCGCCCCGACGTTCATCCAAACGGCACCGTTGGTCTCGATTATTTCTTGGGCGAAAAGCCCGTGCTTGACTTCTACGCTGATGGTACGTCTCCACATATTACTGATATTGACACATTGCTAACGTTTCCTTTTCATGTACAGTACTGCGAAGTCGCGCACGCGGAACCATTCCATCGAGCGCTGCCGTAGTTGATTTACGTAGTGCTCTTGGAAACAATCAACTTGCTGCTGCACATGAAGACGTTCGCCAGAACTACCTGCCTGACATTAAAGCCACTGCTGCACGTGAGGCAGCGACCAGTCAAAATGTTGATACATCGACTGCTGCAGGTAAACCTGCCTTTTGTGCTGAATGCAATGATGACCCAAACGTAGCATATTATGGTGAATGTCTAACGCTGTTATGATGTTTATCTTATACATCGTAGCTACTACTAGAGATGCCTCGCAGCCGCATCAACCTTCTCCGGTCCCTCGTTGCCATACGACTCGCCAGCCAACTCGGCGCTCGTTAGTGACGCCTGCAACCTTCAGAGCTTCTACTCCATGTACGCCTCGTAGCTCACATCCGGCTTCCCCACTTATTAGTTCCTCACCGCACGTTGAAGACGTTGTTCTCGAGATCGATGATGATGATGTGACTTCCAGTCCGGCGGAGGTCAATGATGACGCTTCAATAGCTTCTGCCGAAGTCCACACTGGTACGTTGTATACTATGCTATATGCTATGCTGCATTTATGATACATGTTCATGCCGGCCAAGGTTTTAGCGTCTGTATTTTTGTATCACAGGTGACGAAAGCATCGAAGATGAGTTGGACGCACTTGAGAGTGAGTTGCGTGCCGATAAACCCGACTACTTGAATGCTGTCGAATCGGGCGAAAGCGTAGACCAGTACGGAGCAATTGAGCCGGGTGATGAAGCCGAGAAGGATGATGTTGACTTGGGGGAATACGACTCTTATGAAGGTGAGGAAGCATATTGCGCTCCTGAGGACCTTGTTGATGCTGTGGATGAGAGGGAAGCAGAAATTGCTGAAGAAATATTAATTGCCGAGAATTTCTTGGAACGTTTTGGAGGAGCAGATGAAGTGCTTGCCGGTAATCTAAAGAATCCGGTTTTGCGTAGTATGGCAGCAACGGGGTGGGAAAATGTCGTGATGCCGGATATTGACGAGTATATGATGGGGCTATATGAGCCCGCCAAATATTTGGGCAGCTATTCAGGTCTACGACAAGATTACTCTGGTCCATCTGCAGAAGCACGTCGACATTAAAACTCTTCTATAGCAATATTTTTTGCTTTTTGCCGGTGGTGTTGTGGCAACATATTGCTGGGTGCTCGAATGACTACCAACGAGAGATGCTGCCATTGCGGATTGATGCAGCATATTCACGCTATCGGAAGAAGCAACGTCGCAACCCAGATTTACCCCGCAAGACCCGTCGAGACATTCAAAATGAGCTGGAAACTATGAAACCTATTATGTCTCACGAACTGTGCCAATTTATTAGCTTGTTGATGCGAAAACAATTGCTCCGAACCGAGAGAAGCTGACTAACCACTGGAAAACTACTGACGTTGGTGCGATCCCGCGAGGGTGTTTTGGTTTTGTTTTGCCACGAGACCGGTTCATGGAGATATCGAGAAACTTGATCTTCTATTCGAATCAAGACCATCGAGCGCAAACGGATCGTGCGTAAAAGATAATGAAGGTGGTAGAGGTACTTCAAAGAACATTAGCACGTGGGTTTGTTGCGCCAGTGTACTTGTCATTTGATGAGGCTGTGTTATTAAGCCGGTCAGCGTTAAACAAGATGTGCGTGTACATGAAAGATAAGCCCCACAAATGGGGCACAAAGCATTTTATGCTTAACGGTTCGGCCACCGCGTACTGCACTCGGTACGCGAATCATTGTTTTGGAACTTAAAGTAGAATAACCTGAATTATGCAGTTTACTAACTGTTTTTGGTTCTATTAATAATGCATATATGAAGCTTTAAGGTTTATTGTGGCGAGAAACAACACGCCAGTGATGTACACAAGCCAGATATGAAGTCAGGACCCACTGCCGTAGTACGAAACTTACTGGAAGTCTTTGGCATAGATGCACGAATGAGGCGAGTTGTTTCTGACCGCTTCTGCACGTCGGTTGCTTTGACGATCCCACTTCTTCTCATGGGTTTCTACTGCGTTGGCATCATTACTTGTAAAGGTGACACACCATCGTTTTATATGAGGGTTTATATGGGAGATGTTGATTTTTAAATTTGGAAAATGAGGGATGCAGGTGTATTCGTTTCTGTCCAGTTAGCCCGGCTAACGGTCTTGTTCTTTTCCGCACTACGTAGCATTTGTCGCTTTGGTGTGCTCCATTGTGGTCACTTATGCAGCTTATATGCCACATTAGCATGGATTTTTCCGTGGCCCGCCCCTGTTGCCTGCCCCTACACCTTTCAACATACAAACGCTAAGCTTAAAAATGTAGCATATGCAGCATAGATGTTCCTGCTAGCTGGAGGGGTTAAGTGACGCGAAATCACGGATTTGTGCTAGGTGCTTTATTGATTTAATTTCCTTAGCTCATTTTCTTAGCCTTGTATAGCAAACCTTAACCCATGTAGCCCGAGCTCTATTCTGTATTATACAAAACAATTCTTTGACTTGATTGACATATTGCTGTTAGCTCGGTAAAATTAATCCGTTGCTACCGTTCGGCATGAACAGTGTCTTAGACGCTGTGAATTGGGACATAGGTGATGTTTTGGTTGCCATATATGCAACAATGTACCCACCATCTGTACGATATCTCTGTTTTTATTGGCTTAGAAACGATGTGCAGCGAACGATGTCTGTCAAAAAAAACTTTGATTATCAGTTTCCCCCGGAATCCGATAGCAAAACGGTTTTGGCGCCAGAATGACTGGTCGCGCCAAAGGTTTGTCGGCGCGTCGGCGCGTTCCCACACCAACTTTTCGGCCAGTTCTAGACTAGACGGAAGTGAAGAAGAACTAGGATAGAACTTGGCCAAATGTTGGTGTGGGAACGCATAGAACTGCTGCCAGGGAAAAGGAGGTATTTATTTCGATGCGGCATTAGAAACTAATACTTCGCTAACTAACATCGGTATGCCCTTACGCATCTTTGCTGCGTTTACGCTTACGGAATTGAATATCGTTCCTCAGGTGAGCAGGTATGGCAGTGCCGTTTGCCCAAGAGTCATGCCAAATTTGATCGCATGTGAGTCGGTTTCCTGCTTCTTTTCGGCGCACGCAGTTGCAGAGGGGTACATATCCATCGTGCAGTTCCTCACAGGCCTTGCAGAAAAAACGGCTCTTAAACCCTTTGGTTTTTGGTGGAGCCATAGCAGAACAAGCCTTGCATAGGTGCTGACGAATCTTGTCCTTGTATTTTCTCTCTTGCTCTTGTAGCTGGTGCTCGGGTCGAGGCAGTGGGATCGAATCCAAGTCTTCTGCTTGCTTATTACTAGCCAAACTTGTCTCAGTGAGTGCTAATAACTCGACATGTAAGAGACGCATATACTCTGCATGACTTGGCACTGGTTTGCCATCTTTTCGCATTTTTATTTTATGCACGATGAAGCCGCTCACGATGGCCATGTCGACGAACCCGAGAAAGAGCTGCCGGTAATACTTCTTGAAGACAACGCATCGCTGGATTGAATACCTCTGGAGACGTAACTGGTCGTGGCGGTCAACGCCCCCTATTCCACTATGATAATCGGCAAGTAACTTAGGACATGGCACCACTTGAGACATCGCAGATCCCTTCTCGTTTCTGGTGACGGTGGTAGCCGTGGTTGCACAACCGGTAGCAATTAGATTCACAGGTTTTGAGTCCATCCAGGACACAGCAACCAGGTCAGGGTGACCCTTCGACTGGGCAATACGATAAGTTCCTCGGGGCATCGACACGGGCCGCTTTTTCTGTGTGAATCCAGCTGGCCACCCGAGACGGTCGCTTCGGTGTGTCCCGACGTAGTAATACACTTTCTCCAACAGCGCGATCACGAGTGCGCACGATGAGTAGACGTTATCCGCAATTACAAGACGAATTCCCTGCTGCCCATCCAGAGCTTTGGAGACGTTGCGAATGATAGCTTTCTGCGCGACACCCTATGCTTTATACTTGGCTACTTTTCGCTCTGCAGGAGTCTGCGCGTTCTTCAACTCGTCCGAGACATCCATGTAAACGTCAATGCTGAGCCATACAGAACACCAAGCACAATAGGCAGCTAACTCTGTATCCGACATAACATGCCATTCTGTACCATCCGGAACAAGCTAATCAGCGTAGCTTATGCTGTATCGTACAGAGTAAAAAGAGAATACGCACCAAGAACAATACCCGGATTCCGCACAGCAGGTCATGTACACCTTCGTCCCGTACTTGTGCGGTTTGTCCTTGTTGTAGACGCGCACCGGATTGAACTTACTTCGGTTAGGAATGGCCCCCTCGTCGAAGCTAATGCGCGCTCCAAGTCGATACCCTCGGCGAAACGTCTTCTATAGTGTCTGCAATACAGGTCGCACCTTCCAAGCCTTGTCAATCGTAGCAGCGCCCGCGGCTGAGCTCTGAAAGTGAAGGTATCACATGATGGTACTAAAACGATCCCAAGACATGTATCTGTTGAACGTTCCTCGTTGTATCGCTCCATCTTCCTGTGTCCGCCAGTGCTTGTCGTGGCCATCCGTGTGACTGCACAACGACCGTGCTACCAGCAGACCCACCACGTGCAAAATTTCGTGAGATTTTATCGATCTTGGCTTCGTCAGCTTCTCCACCAATGCTTCTACTGGCTGTACTGTCTTCGTGGGGTCCTTTGCGCAAGCCTCGAGCTGCTTAGCACGCTGGGCGGCAGCGACACTTGGTATACACTCGATACGCCTCGGACTCTTTCGCAATGTGAAACCACAACTTCTTAGGGAGAAATTAGAAAAATATACCCAACGGCGAAATGGCGAAGGCTGCGGCAGACCTGGTGGGCCCCCATGTTCCGTTGTATAAGTCGGTTGCTTCATCAAGCTGTAGGTCGCCTGTACTCCGGATTATACAGAATTACAAACATGTTAGAAAAACTACCAGGCACAGCATATAAAGAGGCAGCTGAACGTACTCTGTATGATACTATCTTGCCGCAATGGTTTGATCATAGATCTCCCAACCAGAAGCAGCCATCGTGCGCATAGTGCAGCGGGGCTGCCGTAGCTTTAGCGTCAGAGGAAGACGTTCGACTCAAAGAGTCACTAATACTAAGTTCCTTATCCAAAGGACACTTACAGCCCAAGACCAGGGCTTAAAATTAATACCTTAACTTTTATGCTTCAAAACCAGAAGTGTTTTATTTACTATTATTGCGGCCAAGCCGCCTAGGGTAAATGTATCTCTTTAACTATCTAGCATAGTTAAACCTAATCAAATGCATAACGTGTGGCTTTCAGCCAACGTACTGAGAGACCTTGTTAACTCTCCAACTTATGTACTGAGCGTTTGTTAACTCTCCGGTTACTTCGTACCCCTGTGTGTTCCACACCATATAACCCCGTTACACTCTCCCTCACTAAGATGAGAGCATTCCGTTCTCGAACTCTTCTCAGCGAGGTCACGTCTTGTCAAGACGACGGAGGTCACTAGACCACACCTCTGCGTTCTGCAGCTCCACGAGCTCACAAACGCGTTCGCATCCTTGATGCCTGGCACTTCCACTCTGACCCAAGGCCCAACGTCTCCAGCGCGTCGCGCCGCCCCTGCCTCGTCGGTCCTTGACCCCCAACTGCGCTCCGCAACTGCTCCAAGAGCATCTTCGTCTCGTTCGGTGGCAGAGTACCACCAAGTGTATCGCCGTCGACACGGTCAACACTCCATGAGCCGTCAACAAGAAGAGAGCACAGCTCAAAGCTCGTCAGAGCCGCGGGCGCCGCCCAGAGGGAACGATGTTCTGTTCTCGGAACTTGAAGAGGGCGAAGTCGATTACGACGAGCCCATGGGTAGTGAGGATCACTCCAACCCAACCTCTCCGAGGTCGCACACTGGTGCCGCGTCTTCCCCAGCTTCCTCTGTGAGGACTAGCCGCTCAACGGCGCGATCTCAAACAAGAAGAGACCTGCGGACACCGCATCCGTTCTCTTAACGTTCGAATCCGCTTCGCTCGCTGCGCGATGCGCCACCGCTATCGTCGCGGTATGACGAGGAAGATCGATACGATCACAAAGTCATTACGAATGACCTGGACGAGGCCCAAGGCCGTCAGTTGTCCAATGAACAGCGCTCGCAGTCGTTCCGACCTGTGGTCCGACCACTTGTTCTAACGTCACGCCGTGACTACGGCTTCCAGCCGCGGAACCCTGCCGAAGTGGCCCGCCTCGCGGCGCAGCAGCCGCTGAACTGGTACACGTGTGGGCCTGCGGCCTCGACTGCTGATGAGCAAGTGCAACGGCACCGGCTCCGAGAGCGATATCTGACTCCACAAGTCACAACTCCTCAGGAGTATCAGGCGCGCCTGCAGATGCAGCTCAACCGCCAACCGGTTCCCTCTATGCGAACCATTCCGGTTGTTCTCAACCCTGGGGAATCCCAGCGTGCTTATGAAGCACAATTCCGAAGCTGGGTGGAGGGAGCTCGACGGCTCCCCTCCTAGAATGCTCTTCGAGCAAGTTTCTCTGAAACTGATATTCGTCTTGAGAGACGTTTGCGCTTAGACTTCGCTAAGTCGAAAGCACGTCGACAAACACTGGAGCGCCGCCCCCATCACCTTGAGGCGTCACCACCACCTCTCGCTCATGCTGCGAGCGCCGCTCATTCCTATGAGCCGGCTGCTACAACCACTGGTCGGAGCTTGAGCTCAGCCACCGACCTGTCATCCCCGCGTTCTAGCGGCGGGAAGCGCTCGGCGCCTGACGACGCGGTCGTACGCCGTAGCGGCGGGGCAGTGAGTGTGCCCGATCAAAAGTGTCGACGACGTCAGGGCAGTCCTGCCGGAGGACAACCTCAAACTCCCAAGCGTTTTGTGAGTGCGGATAACCCCTCCATTTCACAAGGTACTGCGTACGACCCTGGCGCCTGCGCCTCGCCACCAGGCGTTCCACATGGAAGTGGAGCTCGCCGGGCTCGTCGAGCAGAGCAGGAGGAGGCCGAGCCTCAGCTGGACTCTCGCGTCGCGAGTCGCAGCTACGTGTTCGCGCTGGAGCAACGTGTGGGTTCTCTGAACTAGTATCTCCATGATACGACTGACTCTCTGAGTCGCCTTGCAGATGGTCTCGATGAGACGAACCACCGCGTGGACTGGTTTGAACAGCCACAGTCGGTTCAGAACCGAGTCGCGGACCTTGAGCGTCAAGTCGCTCAGCTGCAAGGTCAGATCGACTTGCTGTTGCGTCGTGTGGCCCCGCCACCTGCTGTCGCTCAGCCTGCCGTGGTTCGGCCTCCCGCTGTTGCGCAGCCTGGTGTGGCCCAGCCACCGTTGGCGCCAACGCCTCCGCGCTCACCTGATCAGGGTCCTGATACGGCTTGAGTAAGCCAACGTAGAAGACTGGATGCGTGCGCATCTCTTTCGGAAGGCTAAGCGTATACGCTAGGCCCTTCTTGGCCACGACCTTGAACGGTCCTATCAACCGTGGTCTCAATTTTGTCTTAAAGACTGCAGACACTGCATGAGTAGGTAGGTTTTTTGCATTTAATAAAACTTGGTCTCCGACCTCAAACCTTTCTTCATTGCGTCTGCCTTTGGCATCTGCATGTTCTTTTTGCATGGCTTGGCTTTCAGCCATAGCGTCGCGTACTTGACGCATTACGCTTAGTCTCAAAGAGACAAAGCCATTGACTTGCTTGCGAACCGCAACAGGGCTGACATCAGCTAGCCGCTCGGCTATCCCTCCCCCATCAAGCCCTGAGCCACTGCATGGCGGCGTCAGTGGGACGCGAGGGTTAACCAAGCCGTTCACATAGAACGGAGTGTAGCCTGTCGAGGCGTGCACTGCATTATTTAATGCGAACTCAACGAGTGGGAGCATCTGGCTCCAGCGTTTTGGCGCCTCAGCGCATACGCTTCGGAGGATATCTCCACAACGCGATTCACGCGTTCGGTTTGACCATCGGTCTGCGGATGGTCCGCTGTAGACATGTCCAAACGAGTGCCAAGCACTCTGAAGAGGGACGTCCAGAACTTCGCGGTGAAGCGCGGGTCTCGATTCGAGACAATTGCCTCAGGCAAGCCATGTTGGCGAAAGACTCGGTCTAAAAACAGCAAAGCTGTACCTTCACCATCTATGGTGTCCGGCACCGCCGCTAGATGAGCCATCTTGCTCAATCGGTCTACAAAGACCACAATACCCGTGTTTCCTGCCTTGTCCTTGGGAAGGCCAAACACAAAGTCCATACTCATGGACTGCCAACATCCCTTGGGGACAGGCAAACTCGCCAATGGCGCTGCCGTGCTCGGCGCGGACTTCGTCCGTTGACACGTCTCACACGTGCGTACATATGTGTCAACCCACTTATACATCTTGGGCCACCAGTACATCGAGCTCACCGAGCCATAGGTCTTTTCCCGACCTAAGTGCCCGCCCACGGGCGTATCATGAACCTCATAGAGGATTCGATACTTTAGATCCTCATCATGAGGAACGACTACACGAGGGTTATCCTCAGAGTCGGTGCTGTAGTACAGCAGGCCGCCATCGAGCGAGTATCGATGCAGCCTCGCGCGTAAGCGCCCAGACAATTCCTTGCCAGAATCTTTAAACTCTTCGCTCCCAAGAGCCCGTAGCAGCGCTACGCACATGTCGTCTTGTGCATACGCTCCGCGTATCAAGTCAAGCACTGACGACGTCACTGCCGTGACATGAGCTAACTCGTAGTCCGGGCTGCGCGAGAGCGCATCGGCCACTACATTAAGCCGCCCCGGCTTGTACTTCACCTCGAAGTTATACTCGGCAAAGAAGGAAAACCATCTTGACATTCTCTGAGAGAGATGAGGGGACTGTGTCCCAGTGCGTAACGACGCATGATCAGTAAAGAGCACAAAAGGCTTAGAGCCTAGTAGGTGTACCCTGAATTTGACTAGAGCATACTTCATTGCAAGTAGCTCTTTGTCATGAACTGGATGGTTCTTCTCTGCAGCTTTGATCTGGCGAGACTCAAACGCGATCACGCGTTCACGCCCTTCGGCGTCTGCTTGTAGTAAAGCACAACCGATTGCAAAATCGGAGGCGTCACCGACGACGCTAAACGGACTATCCAGGTCCGGTAGCGCAATGATCGGAGCGTGGAGGAGGCACTCCTTCACAGCTCAAAGGCTCCGTCGTGCTTGACTTTCCAGCACCATGGTGCGTCCTGCTGGTGCGTTCGACAGCCCCTGGGGCATCGCCAGCCACTCCCAGAGCATACCGCTCGGAGTACTCACCGCTGTCAGCGGAATGTCGCTCGCTCTCATGAGCAATTGGTAGTAGCCATCGACCAAGTCCAGCGCGCTGTACAACGTACAGCCTACCATGTTGTTCTGCAGAACATCCTTGCGAGGAATCGGCGTTTGCGCCGGGATAGTGGCCGCATTTAGCTTGTTAAAAGCATGAACAATGCGCCACTTGCCGTTCGGCTTTCTGACACAGAACGTGGGTGTCGAGTGCGGAGTCTTACTCTCACGCACCATCCCCGCCTCGTGCTTCGCACGGAAGAATGCGTCAATGACGTCACACTGCTCTCTCGGCAAAAGCCATTGCCTTGTTACGCAGTATTTGGTTCCAGGAACCAGGTCAATCTCATGCCACACGCCTCGATCCGGAGGCAGGCCCGTCGGTGGGGCTTTCGAGACAACGTCTCCATACTCCTTCACCACCGGGTAAAAGGGATCCGAAGGATCTTTGAGGATCGCCGATCCACTTCTTGCGCTCAGCGCCTTCTTGGTGTCCTCTAGGACCGCGTCGTCCGCGACGGATGAAGAGTTCAACTCCTCCTCAGGTCCCAGCAAGACCACCTCGGCTAGCTCGCCTGCCTTTAAGGCTTCGCCAAACTCGGCAATGGACATCTCATCCAGCTCTAGCAGAGCATCTGCAGCGGGCAGAGTATCAAGGCTGATATCGCCTTCTACCTCTCCCGTCACTCCGTTCACGAGTGTGTACAGCTGCTCACAGCAATCACGTGGAGCATCACCGCTCGTCACGTTGGACACATCGTCCGACGTCGAAGACGTCACAGACGCCCTGCGTCTTCTTCTCCTCTCCCTCCGCGACCGAGCCCGGCCGGAAGAGGGCGGTGTGGCGACATCTCCGTCACCACCACCGGGTGCAGCAGCATCATCACTCCTCGAAGATGATACAGTGGCTCGCAAGACACTCGGCTGAAAGCCAAGAGGTTCTTGACCTTCACACAGTGAACTAGGTGTCACCTCACCAGCATCTCCTGGGCCACGCCCATGATGCCTCGACTCGCAGTCGACCGCGACCCTCGGGTCACGCAGCGGGAGGTCATCGACCAGATTCGTACCACTCAGTGGATTACGCGCCACTCCGCTCTCGTCCTCACCAGGACCCAGCAGTTGGTCATTGACCTGACCTGCACCGCTCAGCGGATAACGTACCGCACCACGTACGCCCTCAGGGCAAACAGCAACCTCGTTGCTAACAATTTCGGACATACCAATGTCCAGCACTACGGCCGCCTCGGCCTCGTGCTCGCGCCAAAAGCGCTTCTGCTTCCTAGCAGAGGTGGGTTCATGACTCACCAAAGCTCCACTAGGAGCAGGGTGCGACGCACCTAGCGTTTTCGACTTCCAGTCGATCCATGGCTCATGGCGTTCCAGCCATGCCATGCCAAGGATGAGGTCATACCTCGCATCCAGGTCTAAGACCAAGCAGCGTTCCACGCTATCGAAGTTCTCAAACTTCACTCCAAGGTCGACAGAGACCTTCGACACAGTTACCAGTGTCCCCGTCGCGAGACGGACAGAGATCGTATCTCTCGTTGGCACTTCCAGTGCCTCAGCATACAGCTGACTCCCTTCCAGGGTGGAGCGACGGGCGTAGTTGCCCGAGGCTCCCGAGTCAATCAAGACTCTCCATGGCTTTGCAAAGCCCTTCACGTTCGCTTGAACGACCAGCAAGCCCGGCTTGCACACACTCTTTTCGTAAGAGAGCTCAGCTCTCTTCGGGGCTGAGCCTCGTTGCCCTCTACCTCCTCGAGGCACAACAGAACTCAGTTCTTCCCCAGTAGGCCGCCCCGCGCCTACTGGGAATTGCCGTTTCCCGGCGATGACCCGGAGGGTTGGCTCGCCGGAGCCACGCGCTTCTTGCGCAGAGGGCAATATGCCCTCAAGTGCTTAGTGCTATTGCACACAAAGCATCGGCGGATGCCGGCACGCTGCTCCGCAGCAAGAAGCTCCGCTTCTTCATCTTCAGCATAGCTGAGGTCCATCGGCTCTGGACCGCTCGAAGAGATTGCGCTACTAGCGCTCCAACCAGGTCGAGCCGACCTGAAGTTGTGCTCGGCATTTAATGCCACATTCACCGCCTCTTCGAAAGAGTTAGGGTGTACACGGAACACTTCCGTTCGAGCTGCGCTCACACGAAGTCCCTCCATGAACACGGTCACGCTGACCAGTTCCAGAAGAGGGTCCGCCGCCATTCCGGCGATAAGAGTTCTCAACTCTTGGACATAGTCCAATAACTCCTTCTTACCCTGGTGGGTAGCAAGGAACTTCGACCGGATACGGTACGCCTGATTAGGCGGCGCGAACACGCGCGAAAGCTGTTGCTTCACCTGATCCCAAGTGGGAAATGCAGCGTCAACAGACGTGCCGCACGTTAGTGCCCATTCTCGAGAGCGACCTCCAAGCTTGGAGATTGCCAGCGCCACGCGCTGGTGCTCAGACTGGAGCAGGGCCGATCCCATGGCCATCTCAACCTCACGGGTCCAGAGAAGGATATTCTCTCCATCCTTCCCCTCGAAGGTTTTTACGCTCACCATGAGCGGTTTCAGTCTCATAGACTCTTCACGCGTCATCGACGCCGCCGCCGTTGCGGCGCTCATCTTCTCTTGGACAATGTTCAAGAGCGCGTTCTCGTAGCGGGAGAACGATTCCAGCCTGGCAGTGACCGCCTCTGAACCTTGCGATGCAAGATGAGCCACGCCCTCCGGGCCAAGCAAGGACATAAGCTTAGTAAGCGCGTCCTGCTGCGCCGGGGGCAACTTCGCGAACACGGGGTGTTCCATCCTCGCAGAGGATATAGTCAACCGACTCAGGAGCGGGATTGACTACAAGTGCTACCAAGTGCAGCGGGGTTGCCGTAGCTTTGGCGTCAGAGGAAGACGTTCGACTCAAAGAGTCACTAATACTAAGTTCCTTATCCAAAGGACACTTACAGCCCAAGACCAGGGCTCAAAGTTAATACCTTAACTTTTATGCTTCAAAATCAGAATGTTTTATTTACTATTATTGCGGCCAAGCCGCCTAGGGTAAATGTATCTCTTTAACTATCTAGCATAGTTAAACCTAATCAAATGCATAACGTGTGGCTTTCAGCCAACGTACTGAGAGACCTTGTTAACTCTCCAACTTATGTACTGAGCGTTTGTTAACTCTCCGGGTACTTCGTACCCCTGTGTGTTCCACACCATGTAACCCCATTACACATAGCAATACCATATTGTGTAAATTCGCTGCTGACGTCCTTAAACTCGTCATCTGATTCCACCTCGCTTTCGTATAATTCTGACAGGTCCCCAGGAGCATCGACAGAATCTATCATAGACTCAACGTCTTCTTGAGGCGCCAGGCTATGGTCAGCTATGTTCTCATCGTCCGCATCAACAGCCCCAAACAATCGTTCAGATCTCATCGCGTCGATAAAGGGTGGGGAATCGAACACATCCAGACCGGTCCAACCGGTCGCAACCTCGCCACATCCTTGTTCTGTAGGAGCCGTCACACTACCTTCGACGTCATCACCGTACTCTGTATCTGCCGCCGCAGTCGGTTCCGTATCCGCTGGCGCAGTTAACTGCAGGACATCAACTTGTTCTGTATCCGCCGTAACAGGTTTCTCCACGCCGCTCCCTTGATCTGTGCCCGCCGCCATCGTGTCATCGTCCACTGCACCAGACAAGAGGGTTGGTGAGGACATTCGTTTCCTTGCAGCTGCATATGCGGCCTGCTTTCCCATTGGAGGCCGTCCGACAGTTATTGGACCCCGAAAGGAGGGGGTAAGACGAGATATCAACCCTTCTCGCATAGCAAAACCCCACAACGCTTTTGTGCCTAGTACATTCAGCGTTAGAAAAAAGCAAGTCATGTTTATGGCGGGCAACACGCACCAACAAAGTACTCCACTCCTGCCTTGTCCTTACGAAACCGACCTTTCACGTCTGGTTTTACATAGGTGGGCTCCGAGTCTAGGCCTGTCGGCGGTCTTGCCTTCCATCCAGCCTTGATCAGAGAGGCCCATAAACGCTTGAACTCCTTTGGGTCAATCCACTCCGTCATTTCTGGACGATTTCACGAAATGGTGGGCGAGAAGATGGGATGAAGTTAGAATTTTGAAACCTCTGGGCATTTTATATTGCCCTTTTCTATTGCAGAGGAATAATACCCGTCTATCTCCCGGTCTCTGATCCAAAATGATAAGATGCCCCATCCCCACAAATACAAACTCCTATATGCGCAGAATCGCTGTCGCCATTCGCGTATATAAGATTGCATCATACTTCCCACTGTCATATTACATATTCTGTATAATACAGAACACCGGGCTTATAGGGTTAAACAAATATAGGAAAATCAGAGCTTCCTCGGGCCGAAGGCGCGAATCTATTTGTAAGAAAAACCACAGCAGCAACGATGCCGAAGCTCCAGTGGGGACTAGCTTCGCACTCTGTGGTTTTGGATTAGGTTACACGGGTGTAGTTGATCGTTATTTCAGGTGATAGAACGCTACCGGGTGTTTAAGCTCTGTGTGCGAAGCACGCGGGCTTAAACCCAAGCCCATGATAAAAGTAGAGCTCTATCTAGGGCTTAAGGTCCGTATGCGAATGCACTACCAGGATAAACAGTTAAAGTTCTTAATTCGAGTAGGTTTAGCACTGTTAAAATTGTTCTACGTCTACTGAGCCGTCAACTTGCGCATCACCCAATTAGTAGAACGGTGATCCACCATTGGCTTTGTAGAAGTCGCGGAAATCGAGGAGGACACCGTTGTTCCTTATGTCATCCGGTTACTTGGCTACCAGTGTGGCGACTCTTCCCGGATCCAAACCCCTTTCGTTCATCCACTGATCGAACTGCTGGTTCCGCAAACTCTTTAGACGCTCTCCAGAATGTCCTTTTATCTTGGCTTCGACCTTAGCATTACTAAGCATTAGTGCGATGTCCACGTAATCGAAGCGTCTTTTGAGCTCCGTAAAAACAGCGAATTTATCTGGATGCTTCTCGTACTTGTTGAGTCTTTCAAAATACGAGATCCAAGTGTCAAGCATCGGCGCCTCGAACAAGTCATCACCTGTTTTGTCAAGTCGCAACAATTTAAAAATATCATCTGCTGTTTTTCCTTGTCTTCGCCACATTTCCGCCTCCAAAATCGAAGCCAAGGTTCTCGTTAATGCATCTGTTTTTGCTTGAGCAATCATTTTCTCCAGGATTTCGTCGCTGTAGTGTTTCTTGATCACCGAGAACACCAAGGCGTCAGTATTTGTATCGTCTACTAACTTCACGTAGGAAACCCAAGTATTAAACATTGAGCTCTCTAGAAGTTTTTCACCTTCCTTGCTTAGGCTCAGATGTTTGAAAATGTCATCTGCATTGTTCCCCCTTTCAAGCCATTTACTGAGCTGTAACTTCTGCAGAGCAGTGACATCGATCTTCACGTTTAAGTCTCCCGACGCCGCGACTAACACTCTGGCTAACTGTGCATCGTTAAATCGAGTCTGCAGCTCCAAGAACAAAACGTTGTTGGGATCTTTGTTGCTTTGTCGGATGTACGACAACCACGTGGGCAGAGCTGCGTTCCGCAAAAAACTTTCTCCCTTGTCTGCGTTTAGTCGGAGAAGCTTGGCAACGTCACCTGTCGTTTTACCATCCCTCAGCCAGGTAGTAAGCAGTGCGTTCTCCAGATTACGAGCCACACTGCTTGTAAGGCTATCGTCCTTTGCTGCAACTAGCATGTGAGCTAGTGCTTCTTCTTCATTGTTTTTTCTTAACTTGAGCAGCAACAAATTGTACGGATCCTCGTTACCAAGCTTTTTGACGAACGAAATCCACGTATTCAGCAACGGATTTCTTAGAAGACCCTTCTCGTCCGCATCTAGCTTCAAGACCTTGTAGATGTTCTCCTCCGTTTTTCTGTTTGTGACCCAGTTGTCCAGAGGTCGGAAAATACAATACTGTATTGTATTGATGGCAAAGTTTTGCCGCAATAAAAATTCCAATATGAGCACTCCCAATAATAAAAATTGCCGCAATTTAAATATATTGGAGCAATATCTAGCTATGTCTTGCCCTTCCGTGTACTCTTGCACCAGCCATGATCCCCGTGAGTATGCTGGCCCGATAGTCGACTGGCCAAGCCACGCCAAGCTCCTCATCATTAAAAGTCGCTATCATGTTCTGTGTTAGGTCTGACGACGGCTGCCAGGTTAGCTCTTGAAACCCCACCCAAGAAACTAAAAAATAGTCTTGCCCGTCTTGACTAGTTTTCTTGGCGTATATTCTATCAGCAACATATAAGTCGGGGCCACCTTCGAATTCTGAAGTTTCATCTTCTGAGTCCGTGTTATCCTGGAGAGCCTCCAAGAAAGGCCGGCACCAGGGCAATTCAGCTGCTTCCTTCTCCAGCTCCTGCAAACTTTGCTCCAGGCTGTCAGGTAGACTTGTATGTTTCATCTTTTTCTGTCCTTTGGCGCTAGCAAGTGCGTGGAGTTGCTTGTTTCGTTTGCTTTTACGTGGCATTGCCGGCAAACCTGAAAATGTAGCTGCTGATTCACAAGTGCACTATGTCAGGCAGCGGCTGGGCCTACAATTCTTATCTAGAGGACGACACATCACCTTCATGATATGGGGTAATTATTCTCGACAAGATGGCGAGTCAAGAATAGTTTTCTTGACTGGGCATCTTGTTAGAATATTTGTTTATAAGTGATTTATCGGAATGATGTAACAGCCAATAATTTTGTGCTATTAGTTCAGCTAAATTATGGCACGGCATCCAAATTTATCCATATTTATTGAATTGATATGTGGGATAAGACAAGATATATGGTAGAGCATGGGAAATGATGTTACGTAAATCGCTACTACTCGGTCAATATTTAGCTTCTCTTCTCAAACGAAAGCTTAATACGTAGCCAACATACCGTTTTACATTGTTACGATTTAAAACCGAAATGTAAATCACTCCATATAGATTTATTTTAAGAATGCTAGAGTCCACAAAGAATAATAGGTGTATATAGTGATATTAGAGCAAATCAAGCAGACTGTTTATTCGCTTTGTTCCTTGGTCACATCCGCTACAGTACTAACGTCCCACATATCGCGGTTAACACGAAGGAACCCCAGCTGCTCAAAGTTGGCGGGGTCCATGGAGCGGCGCTGTGGTGTCAATACTAGCTTGCACTGGGAAAATAGCCGCTCAACGATGTTGGAAGTTGCCGGTATCATCTTTACCAGAGGTATATACTGTGCCATGCTTGGCGTCGCGCTGCGCTTCTTTCCTCCGCTTCTTAGGAGCTTCGAAGCGTAGTCTTCTTCTCTCTCTTTGTGCTTCTTACCTGCCAATTGTGATGCCTCGAATCGTTTCTTCCCAAAGCCTCCGCTGAAGACAGTAAAGATCCATTGATGACCTTCACAACTGCTGTTTCAAAACCCGGCTGGTGCACAATTTTCGCTGTTGCTTTCAGATGTTCTCCCATAACAGGATAATCAGCTACAAGTGCGTCAAACATCACTCGCACCTCGGCCATGTCCGTTTCGTCTCGCTGTAATCGTAGACAGATGCTTTCAAACTTCTTCATATGTTCGAAGAGGTCAAGTATTTTCCGGTGCTTAGCGCCAGTCGGGATAAGCTCTTCAACAGCCTCCACCTTTTTGATCTCAGTTCGAATTCGGATATACCGTTGCACCATTGTAAACGTGGACGACCAGCGTGTCACGTTCCGCTTTACCGGAAGAAGTTCGGTGTGCTTTTTAAGCTCCGCGTAGTTGTTTTCGTGGCGTAGCTCGACCATAAGGTCGTTCACATCGGAGAGCAACGACTCATGCGGGGCCAGGTACTTGTTCACAGCGAGGTTGAGTCGGTGGTTTGCACACCCAACAAGAGGAACGCCCAACTTGTTCGCGACTGACTGGTTGGTGTTGCAGTTGTCCCCTACCAGGAAGCCCACCATGTCCTTTGTCTTGTCATAGACGTCCAGGATATTTTCAAACAGTTGTACATGTGCGTCTGCTGTCTGAGATCCATCTGCCAGAGGGGACAGACCCAGGAGAGGCACGCGAAGCTTTCCATCTGCTTCGTAAACAGCGAAAAGCGCGACATAGTGCACCCCAGCGTGTGACCATCCATCAAACATGAGGCCGAAGAGCGTTCCCAATTCCTTCTTAAGCTTGTGACCGACTTTGATTGCCAGTCCTTCGAGACACTTCTTCACAGCCTTCACAGTAGCTGGCCTTAGCTTGCTCATGGCTCTGGTTAGAGCGTCTTCAACTTCATGGATCGGCATGTTCCTCATGATAACCCACTGAATCCACTGGAACAGATGGCTAGCTTCTTCAGATACGAAGCCGTATGATTGAAGTGAGCGACCCGAACTGCTCTCGAACAAAGTGTAATACCCCGCATGTTTCGCGTCCAAATGCGACTTGAGATTGGAGTACCCTGTCCCTCCAGTTTGTTTCCGCTCGTTGCCGCAAATATTGCAGTGAAACAGCCCTTGACCAAGTGATGTAAAGAAGTAGGCGGCGATTTGCTTGTTGAGGACCATCGTAGTTCAAAAATGAAGGGAAGTTTGAGTTGTGGCTCGCGTATCGAAGCTTACCAGACACTCTCGTAGCCACCGGTTTCAGGTTGGTGTGGAGATGGTGTGGTGAACAACAAAAATGATGTCATAAGATATGATTAGTGATGTCATATCGAAACAATTACCAGGGAAATATTTGCCATATTTATTGTCAATAATTGGTCCAATACCATATTGTATTGATAAGGTCAACTACCAATAATACATATTTATATTGCAAAGCCCAATAATTTATTGAATCGCAATTATTATTTCCGACCTCTGCAGTTGTCTATCTGCATCGATTCAATTTTATTGGCTGTCCTTATCGCCGCTGTAGTTGGCTGTGCTTCTGATACCAGTTTGGCCAGAATGTCATCGCCGTGGTGACGTACAAGTGTCGAGAATATCGCTGCTTGGCCTTTTTCAGGGTTCTTCTTGTAGGATTTCATCACGGATGCAGCCCACTTCTGATACGGTGTAGACGCAAACAGCTTCGAATCCACCTTCCAGACTCCGAGACTCGCAAACAGTTTGTCGGTAGCGCTTTGATTGTTGGATGTAAAAATTCCCATGACTCTTGTTAAACGTTTCTTCGTTGGCTGCGAATTAATCAGCTTTTGAAGCACCGTAGCAGTTGACGGCTTAACTCCAATCGCCCTCGCCTCGAGGCTGCCGTCTCCCTGTTCAGCTGCCCACTTGCTCTCACGCAAGTATCGGTGGATCTGATCGCCCACCTCGCGATCCAAAGCATCATTTCTGGCGTCGATTACGTTGGATGCCGTAGCCACCTTAGATCCACTGTCGATGCATACCAGCAGACCGAGGGCCGCCAGCAAGATGAAGTAGCTAAACCGTGGTGTTAAGGCAATTTTGAGAGGCATTGCTCTGAAGAAAAAGAACGAGGACTTGGTAGAAAATGTCTAAATGAAGTTTTTTAAGCTTCAGTTTGCCGATGTCAATGCATCAAATCAGTTTACCGGAATTCTCTTTACGTGAAGTATCTCTGTTGAGTCTTTACGCTGTTTACGGTATATAAGTCAGCGCAAACATTTTAAACTTACTTACTGCATTCCTCAGTAAGTATGCATTCCTCAGTAAGTAAGTTTAAAATGTTTGCGCTGACTTATATACCGTAAACAGCGTCAAGACTCTACTTTCTTAAATATATACCTTAGTATAAGTAAGTAAGCTTAATTAAAAACGTTTGCGCTGACTTAATGGAACGTAAACAGCGTAAAGACTCTGGTTAAGTTTAAAATGTTTGCGCTGACTTAATGTACGGTAAACGCGTAAAAACTTTCCTTTTGTAAATACCACCCGGCACTGTAAGTGTATTAATTAATACAGGCGATCCTCTCTGTATTGATAGCGTCGGGAGTGACCGCTAGCATACAAAGTTAAGATAAACTGACCTATATTCTCTCATTAGTAAATAGTGAAACGAAATTGACGGATATTTGTATTCAGAGGCATTTAAGTTTTGGTTTGTCAGGGTCGATCGAAGGGAGATTAGCTGTGACATCTGCTGTTTGCTCCTCGTTTTTCCCACAAAAAGAGTGGCAAACGCTCAGATCCATCCGCATTTCATTTATTGTGCTTTGCAGATGGAATGTCCATCCTTTTTATAGCCTAGATCGAGCATGGTCGGAGCATAAAACCACGCGTAAAAATGAGATGGGAAGAGGCAGGCATCGTTTTGTTTTATCTGTGATCGAATTACAATTTCAAAACGGCAAAAAGTGTCGGCTTACAGGATATCGATGTGGATTTGGTGGTTGATCGATCCCGAGCAGTCGATTTGGCTGCATTAGCTCGATTAATTAGCCAGTCTAGCTTGATCGATTTGTACTTTTTAAAGACCTCCATTTAATAAAATGACCTCTTTTTATTTTAAATCGAGCATCAGGCTAAGTGGCAAGGACAAAAGCATTGAAATACACAATAAATGCAATAGTAAAGCGCTTTTTTGCTGAGATCGTCTGTTATGCACACTGTCACATATTGTGTGCCATACACAAAGGCAACTTGCAGGTTGAAGTGAATGTTGGTCATCGAAGCTTCGCGAAGGAACGATCAAGTTTAGCAGGATTCTAGATTGTGGAGCTGGGAGAGAGCTAGAGAAGTCTGCACATGTAAAGCTTTTGATTCAATTCACTTTCCATTCTACACTGCATCGCACAAGAGAGTTTAAGAGCGTTTTATTTTTGACAGCCAACAGAACAAATAACTCGCGAAAGCGGACCGAACGGTGCGACCTTGCAGCCTGGGCTTTCAATGGTATGGCATCAAGTAGGTTGAGCTTCAGGATGTTTTTAATCGTTGCCTGTAATAAAGCGTGCTTTAGCTGAAAAAAAAAACGTGTTGAGTCCACAACGCAAGCTTAACCAGATCCAATGATGGATTTTCGGCCTTGTGGCGGCAGATATGTCGTTTGCTGTTCATTGATTAGCCTGTTTCGTGACGTGGGTGGGGGCTTAGTGGACGAAGGTGTACGCGGTATTACAGTGTTGGTCGGGAAATTTATGACCAGGTGCGTCACTAACTGGTCCCGGGTCAGACTGCAGAGATACAGGCTAGCTGGCTGCGTGTCTGTTGGATGATATATACGCGCGCGGCGGGTACGCCTTATAGTCACCCGCGACTTAACCCAGCTCCTAGCTCTTCCATTATGGGCATGGAGGTAAATGCTGTGGGCACTGGTGGTACTGTGCTTTGCTTGCGTCCAAGTGACCGAGCGTAGTTATCATTAGCGGTGATGCGTATGTAGATAGGGAGGGACAGCTTGCTGCGGTACACAGCTGATACCACGTGCTAATTATTATATAAAACGCGCTATGCTCGGTAGGCGCGTCAACACTTTTGGCAACGCCATAGTCAGCTTACCATATGTGCGACGCCAAGTCTCACCATATCCGCCAGTACAAAAAACAAAGATAGGCGGGATATAGGGGTATGCGTTTTTTCCCTTCAAATTACTTGCTCTTGTACTGCTTCGTTTGCTCGATGTGTTTGGTGTTTCGGGCAGTCGGCTTGCGAGGGCGGATGCTCTTCTTCTTCATCTTGGGATACCAATCAGAAACCATGATTTCTATAACATTAGCCAGACTATTCTGACGGTGCACATCAGCTGGGTCCGGTGGGGAGGTGGGGGTATTTTCTCCCAGAGCGCGGTTGCTTTTGGGTCGCTCTCGCAGGCAATAGAGCGTCACGCGAGGTCGCGTCCGCTGATTGTACGGAATGTGTAACCGTACTGCCGCCTACCGCAGCAGACGCAGCGCGCCTAGAAATCCGTCGTAGACCGCTGCGGGTTTAGCAGAAACAGGTCAATATTGGTTTTGCACATGGGATCGCCATGTTGCAAACTGTGAAAAAGTTTATATAATTACTGACGTGCGTAAAAATATTAGGTATTCCAGCGGATGATTACTGTTAGGTGTTATTTATAAAACAAAATAAAAATAGTTTCACTATATCATAGGCATTATTTTGTTTCACGTAAAAATATTTCCAGTACACGGTCATTTGATGCTGTTACTCATTATTAAACAAAAATAGTTTTATTTTAATTCTGGCAATCGCTGCAATAATGCTATTTTCATTTTTTTTAACCCAAACATACTTTTCAGCAATAACACCACCACCACGTAGGTACCATTCGCGCATGCAGTGCTGTGTCCGGGTGCAACGATAATAACGCAAAGGTCGTGAAGCCTCATTAAGTAATAATAATACTAATAAAAATAATATCGTCTCTACTTAAAAAAAAGTGTGGAAAAAACATCGCAAAGCTTTAGCTGCATGTGCTGGTTACGGTGCCCGATTTGCAATACATACGACAGGTTCTGCGTAGCTAAATGTAAATACACATTCGTCAGCACAGCTCGCCTTGGTGCTTACATCCAATCGGTGCGTTTCGTGCTCGGTAGAAATATTTACATCACGTCCAATCGCGAGGGCGAGAGACGGTCTGATCGTGCGACAGATCCAGTCAGTGTCGCAGGTCGGTCAATATTGCCCAATACGCGCGCGAGTTAATTGTTTGACGCTTTTGGATATATTTGTATTTTTTGCATAGCTAGGTCGAGTCAGAAACGTAGGCGCGGTTGATATGATGGGAGGAAACTGTATTAGCCAGACCAAGTGTAGCCATGCAAAAAGGCAGGAAAAGGCAGCAAGAGAGGAAAGCGACGGACTAATTGACAGACGGACGGACAGGTTACAAGGTTAGGAGGCGGTAAATTGGGCAGTACTCCGTGACCTGTGACACTGACTGGATCTGTCGCATGTTCAGACCGTCTCTGGCCATCGCGATTGGACGTGATGTACACATTTCTGCCGAGAACGAAAGACATCGATTGGTTGCACACAGCCAGGCGAGCCGGCTGATGATTGATTATTGACATTTAGCTACGCAAAGCCTGTCGTATGTACTGAAATCGGGCACAGCAACCAATTTATTTTCTAAGAGCTCTGCACAATTCTCAAATAGAGATATTTACTTTTTAATGTAGACTTCACAGACCAGTATTTTGTAAGAGCTCTGCGATGTTATTTTCCGCACACTTTTTCAAAGTAGAGACGATATTATTACCATTATTTTAATATTTAATTAATATAGGCTTCACGACCGTTGAGCTAGCTGCATATGGGCACCACACTGCATGCGCGCATGGTACATTGCATGCTAAGTTACTTTTTTGTAACTTTTATGGCATCTAAAGTATATATTTGTTTGGAAATCTGACAATAATAATATTATAGCAAACTCAAATATTAATATTAAAAACATTTTAATATTTTCTTAATAATAAATACCAGCCTTACAATACCGTGCTATAGGCTAATATTTGGACTCAAGTAATTGGTTAAAACAATATAATTTGCTAACTTACTCACGGTTTGCAAATGGTGGGCCCTACGTGCAAGCAAATCGAGGCGAAGATTGACTCGTTCCTGCTGAACCCGCAGCGGTCCACGACGGATTCCCGGGCGCGCTGCGTCTGCTGCTGGAAGCTGCAGTACGGTTACGCATTCCGTACAATCAGCGGGCGGGACATCGTGCGGCGCTGTATTGCCTGCGAGAACGGCCCAAAGGCAGCTGAGTTCTGGGAGGAAAGGCTCCCACCACCTAATTCGATCGAAGTGCGCCGCCAGGAAAGCCTGGCAAACGTCAAGAAGCCGATGGGTCCTGACTGGTACCCCACGAAGAAAAAGAGATGTACCCGCCCTCACAAGCTGACCGCCCGAAACGCAAATTACATCGAGCAAAAGAAGCAGCAGAAGAGCAAGTAATTTGGATAATATATCGTTATAGCCTCCGTTACCCCGCTTATCTTTGTATTTTGTATACTGGCGGGCAGCGCGAGGCTTGGGACCTCACATATGGTAAACTAACTATGGTGCTGCCAATTGTAAAGACGCACCTACAGAGTGTAGCGCGGTTCATATAATAATTAGCTCATGATTCCTACTGTGTACCCTTGCAAGTTGACCATCCCTATCTGCATACGCGTTACCGTAGATGGAAAGTACATTCGCTCACTTAGCACACGCAAACCCATGCTATCTGTACCGTCAACGCTCACAACGTATATTTCACTAATGTGCGCTCACGAATGTAAACTACAGTATTAAGTGAGCACTATGCGCGACAAATAAGTTTCTGTCTACATCGACACAAGCATGTCTGCGGTAGTGATGACCATACAGGTGGGTGTCGCAAGTCGATGTGGCTGTACGCAGTACTGTACTTTAGTGCCCTGCCCATAATGGTCGAGATATGAGCTCAGTTGAGTCTTAGATGGTAATAAGGTGATAAGGTATACCCGCGCGCGCGTAATTATCGTGTTGAGTACTACCTATAGACGCGCTGTCAGCTTGCCTGTATCACCGCGATTATGACCTATTCCCGTGTTAGTCACGCACTTGGCCATACAGACTGATCCATCACAAGCGTAGGCACAGTAAGCTAGCACCACGATGCAGAAGTACCGAGAACAGCAGTGACCCAATGCATGGGAGCTGGTTATCATAGCCACGTGACACACACCCATTTGGGACATTGCCGGATATGCACGGAGACATCAAATTGCGCGCCGAGCTGATAAGTTGGCAGCGAAAGTACTTCATTTAATGTACATGAGCTACTATATGATTCACATCTAAACACCACTATGATCTGATAATCTACCTACAGTTATGTGGCTTCGTATGTTCGTCATACATATCGGAACCAGTAAATGTCACTCAAAAGGATCTACGCCACTCTGTCAGTCAGTAGCTATGCAAATAAGTCAGTAAGTGCGTCAACTATGCGAGTAAGATCAATGCATGCGAAATATAGTGGAAAGCCCTTCAGTAATATCATAAACAGCTCAGCGAAACAATTTCAAGGCATACTATTGGTGTTTGGGGCGACCATCGGCAAAAACTACATGTCCTAAAGATACTTTGCGCGAGGAGCTGACCAAATCTTGCTCTAATAGACCGTCACAATCAATGATATTGTGTCGGCTGTCTCACGGCGATGGCGTGACAGATGGTAACATGTTTGAGTAGGCGTATTTACACCAGCTACACTGGGATTACTCACCGATCTATGCCAATTTTGATGGTAACCCGTCTTCTGAACAGCGTATATTACATTTGCAACCACGCGCGCCTCCGATTCATGACATTTTGGGAGTTATGCGCTCAAATGAGATTATACACAAAACCTCCCGGGTAAGATGGTGCTCATCTTGAAGATCACGTTAAACCCTGGTCTTGTCTACGATAATATGTGAGCAATAAGGATATTGTGTGCGTTGTTGTTTTGGGTCGTAACATAAGTAGATCACAGCATACATATATTATATGTAGCTTCACTCCAAGTAGAAACGCTAAGCTCACAGCAGCGCAGCGGAGGAGGCCAACCCTCTCTACACCAACCAACGATGTCCTAGTGTCCGCGGAGCGGGCGCCCAGAGCGCTAGTTTCCTGCCACCTAAGCTTGCCGCCTGTTTGTCCGTCTGTCAACAAGTCCGTCCGTTTCCTTTCTTGCTGCCTTTTCCTATCTTTTCGTATGGCTACACCCGGCCTGGCTAATACAGTTTCCTCCCATCTTACCGACCGTGCCTATCTTTCTGACTTGACTTAACTATTCCTAAATTACAATTATGGCCAAAAAGCGGACACAATTAACTCGCGCCCTGATCGGTCGATATTTTCTGACTCACTTTTCATTCAGAACACAAAATTGGATTTTTGAGCGACGGCGCGGAGAGGACAAGGTGCGCTGGCTGTTTAGTAGCAGCAGGGTAGTTTTAGATGTATATGCATGTATGTACGGGCGTGGGGCTCCTTGCCCTACTATATATTCAAGAGAGACCTCTCAGGATACAGTCTGAGGCTTGTCCCGAGACTCCAAAGTGGTATGGCAGTTGGTAGTGATAGCAATCAGGTTGGGGTGGGTGTGACTGGGAGCGTCTACCACCATGCACGCGCTTAGGGGTCCTAGACCCACCGCGAGTGTCCACGCTCCAAAAGCGAGTGGCGCGTGCTGCCAATTGGCCAAACCGAAGTTACAGCCACATGCGAAAGAGTCGTTACAGTGCCGCAATACAGAGGCGCTCTTAAAGTGTGAGCTCCCACATCAAAACACACTTTGTGAGAGCACTTCTGGCGGGACAGCAAGGAATGCAGCAGTCGGTCACACAAGAACAAGGGGCCCAAGCTCAAGTGCAAGGACAGCTCAAGAACAAGAGATCAAGACAAAAAACACTTAAAGAGCATGCGTGAGCCCCGCGCCTGTACACTTAAATAGCGTAGCATAAAAATAGACGGTTTGAGAGCATTTTCGGAACTGTGTGAGTCCCGGGAGGGGCTGGGTCGTTCTCGGACACCGCGCACATACTAACTGACATGACCTGAAGGGCTGGACGGTATCAAACAGACCTGGGCAACCACTCAACAGGGCTGAGGCAACAGCTTTGACGTACCCAAGAGGCAACAGTGCGATGCGGCGTCTGAATTACCATGTACAGCTGCTTGGTTTACAGCCGTGCAAGGTAATTTGGACCCGCGGAACATGAGCTGAGGGCTGTAACACGTCGGCCAAGGGGAGGGCCTAAGCAAAAGCTGCCTGGACCAACAAACTACCTGGAGTGACGATACCCCTAAGTTGTTTGAAATCCGAGGAGCTGGGATGGAAATGGCAGTGGTGTGTTATATTCACAGAGGGCTTCTGGATTAGTACTAAAAAGGAAAGTTCGGGGTTCTATTCGAATACCACGTTGCTTAAGCTACCGTGTCCATGTTCTGATGCTTATATTATTAAAATAGCTATAGAATCGTGCCCAGTGCACTTTGACTTTTGAGTCTAACCGCCCATGTGATTTTGTTTCATCTAAATCAGGTGATAGTCCACTTCAAGATACGACAGCATGGCAAGTGCCCCGAGGAGAAGAAAAAGGTTTCCCAACAACTGAGTAGCGGGCTTTGCTGTAGAATTAACTCGACTAACTGTGTCTAATTCTTAGAGCTACCCGCGAGGAGCTAAATGAGCGTGTACAACGAGCTAAGAAGGAGAACGCTTCACCCACGCAGCTGGAACCGAGGAAAGATAGGCTGCTTCGTAAGGCTGAGGCGCGATACCGCAAGGCAATCCAACAATTAGAGCAGCTCGAGCTAGTTGAAGCCCCAGCACCAACTGAATCTGAGCAGATGAGAGTATCTGGTCCGGCGGTAGAGCGTGAGGAGAAGACAGAAGAAGATGATCCTACGAAGCATCAACAACGATTCGAGGAGGAAACGCGTCGCGAGGGGCAACACAATACCTACGAATTTCAGATTGGAATGTCAGGGCCTGCGAGCGGCGATACCACAGCAGCTACACGTGCGCGTGATGCAGAAAGAGCCCGCGTCAGTCGAGCGGCTATGACGAGCTCACAAAAACAACGGGCACGAGAGAAAGACGCGGAGAGGAAGCGCATACGCAGAGCTAACAGATCCGAATCCCAGGTTATTCGAGACCGCGGCCGAAATGCCGTACAAGCCAGGGTCCGACAGGGTCGACTGGAGCCAGAAGGCCACCCAGTTCATCGAGCATATAGCCGCGACGCGCAAGCCAACCACAGAGCCACAAGACCAGCGGTGGACGGTCCAAATGCAAGGATTCGTGATGCAGTGGAGCACGAAGTTCGCAGAGAAGGCATGTCAGATGGGCAGCGTCAATCTAAGCGCGGTCTAAATACGGCTTCAAGGAGAGACCACAGAGGGGACATGTCAGATGAGCAGCGTCAAGCAGAGCGTGAGCAGAACGCAGCCGCGCACAGAGAGCGAAGGGAAGCCATGACGGATGAACAAAGGGAGCATCGCAAGGAACAAGAGCGGTTTTGCAGGCGGTCTCGGCAGTATAAGAAGGGCCTCGCCTACCACGAACATTTTGACCCTTCCAGTGTTTCCGGGGGCCTCACTACTTCACGCGTTACACGGACGAGAACCAGGAGAACGAGCGGGTTTGTCACTACTGCAACGCTTGGAATTTTCCGCAAGAAACCGACGGATGCTGCTGTCGTAACGGACTGGTGTTCGTTCCATCTTCGGGAACAGCACCGGATGCTCTACTATCACTTTTCGAAAACCCGACCTTCATGCGGTCAATCCGAGCCTACAACAACGTATTCGCATTTACGTCCATGGGAGCTTCGCGGTCTCGGCCTCTTAACGTTGACGAACGCGTGACACGGAATGGTGTCTACAACTTCCGTGTACAAGGGTCAGTGTGCCACCGTATGGGATCGTTACTACCGCCTACCTTCGGTCGCTCCATGTATGCCCAAGTTTACTTTAACGATCCAGACATGGATGCACGTGTGCGAAGCCGTATGAACATGACGCAAGGCCTCGATCGCGCCGTTATGGAAACGATTGACCAGACGATGGTGGCGCACAACCCGTACACACAACAGTTTATCAACGCGCGTAGGTTTTTGATACAGGTGGTTGGGATGCGTATGCAGCAACCATCAGGGAGCACGAACGACGCCGAGCGGCAGGGGAAAACATTGATGACCATGATCCGTCGCTAGCCTTGAATAATTTTCTTCCGGAGGGGGATCACCTTAAGCTGCGTCTGCACGCCCCACGGAATGCGAACCCGGGTGCGCATAACACCCCAAGTGCATCAGAGGTGGCAGCCGTTGTGATCGACATAAACGCGGCTGAGCATCGGGATATTATCCTACACACGACAGGAGGAGGGTTCAAGCGCAGCTTTGAGACGGGCGTTACCTACGACCCGCTGCAGTACCCTCTACTCTTTCCGTTCGGAGAGAATGGCTGGACTTACGATGTCCCGTGCGTTGGTAATCCCGTCGATAGCCACGGTGACCCCTTAACCATATCCGTTCGGGAACATGAGGCGTATCTGCTTTAGGACCGGACGGTTAGTAATTCGCTTATCTGCGTGGTGGGCGACTGGCGCAGCAATACGGCGTTGATCAATGGGTCAAATGCAAACAAGAACGCCTGCGCTTCATCAAGAAGAACCAACTCCAGTATCGATTGGAAACCCTCCAGGGACTCACGGACGCGTTGCGTGGCGAGTCTGTTGAAATCCACAGAATGGCAGCTGACGACGAGGCGGTCATACGTAGGACTCGGCGTCGGAATCGTACGGAGCAGAAGTCGGCGCAGCGAGATGCGGGTGAGGTTGGGCGCAAGATCATCATACCTCCGAAGTTTACAGGTGGCCCCCGCTACATGTACCAACGCTTCTTGGATGCCATGGCTATCGTCCGTGAAACAGGAGCCCCTAACCTGTTCATTACGATGACATGCAACCCGAACTGGCCTGAGATCAAGGAAAACTTACGCCGTGGAGAGAAAGCATCCGACCGACTGGACATCGTGGCTCGCGTGTTCATGGAGAAACTAAAAGCTATTCCCAAGAATTTCGATGAGGTTGTGCTGGAGATTCAAGCCGCTCGAGTCCATGTAGTGGAATATCAGAAGCGTGGTCTTTCCCACACCCACATACTGCTTATCCTGCGTCCGGAGGCCAAACCCACTACCAAGGAAGACGTCTATAAGCTGATGTCCGCGGAGCTCCCGGATAAAGAGACGTACCCCGAGCTGTACGATACGGTGATTTCCAATATGCTGTATGGGCCCTGCGGTCAACAGAACCCGAACTGCCCGTGTATGAAGAACGAAGGTGTTCCAAGAAGTTTCCAAAGGCGCTCGCGGACGAAACGGTGACGACCCCCGACAAATACCCCACATACAAGCGTGGTCGCCGTCCGGGTGGAATTTTGTGCCATAAAGGGAAAGTATGGGACAGCGCGACCATCAATCAATGCGTGGTCCCGTACAATTCGTTCCTGTCGCAGAAATACAACAGCCACATCAACGTCGAAGTTTGTGCCACGTACAAGGCCATCAAGTACATCTACAAGTACGTCTACAAGGGCTCGGACATGACGACAATCACGATGGAAGGCGAAGACATTTGGGCGAACGAGATTCTTCAGTATCTCCTCGGGAGGTATATTTCTCCGGTAGAAGCTTGCATGCGGCTGTTCATGCATCCAACACAAGGATCAACACATTCCGTTGTGACGCTACCTATCCATTTGGAAGGAAGGAGCATGGTTGCTTATCGCGACAAAGCGACGACCCCCCAGCTCCACAACTTGGGGGACAGATCAATGCCGACGGAGATTTTCAAGCTGTGCGCGCGTAACCCAGAAGCTACGGTTAATCTACTGTAGAAGGATGTACCGCGGAAGTACAGGAAGACAGAACACAAGACGTGGGAACCGTACAAGAAGTACGTTGCTGCTCTGGGACGCTTGGTACACGTATCTCCGCAGGACTCGGAACGCTTCTACTTGCGACTTCGTCCGTGTAACCGACGCTCGCCTACGTCCTTTGCGGATCTTCGAGCGGTTGATGGTACGAAACATCCTACATATCAGCAAGCAGCTTTGGTGCTTGGGTATTTGGAAAATGACGACGAGTGGATACATTGCTTACGCGAAGCCGCCGAGGTCAAGATGCCGTACCAGCTACGCCACCCTTCGGTGTCATTTTGGTTTACTCGATGCCAGGTAATGCCAAAGCTCTATTGGACAGGTTCAAGAAGGATATGTCAGAGGATCATGCACTAAACATTGAGGAAAAAGACGCAGACCTGCATAATGTACGCGAAGAGGATGTGCGTCTTCGAATGGCGGAGTACAAGGCGTTGAAGAACTTGGCTGATTACTTGGTTTCGAACCAAACGTCCCTCGACATGTACGGCCTTCCTCTGCTAGCCGATTACGACGATGTATCTGCTCAAGTGGACGACCCGGAGACAGCGTCTGTTGATGTGGTCCAGCAAGAGATTGACACGTACCCCCAAAACGAACTGGAACATGTTGCGGAGCAGGCAGACCACTTGAACCGCAACCAGAGGGATATTTTTGATTAAGTTATTGCTGCTGTGAGCAGACCGGTTGGAGGGGAGAAGCTTTTCTTTTTGGATGGTCCGGGTGGAACAGGAAAGTCGTTTCTACTCGAGCAAACACTCGCTCACGTTTGGATGCAACGTAAGGTTGCCATCGCGGTTGCATTGAGTGGGATGGCAGCCACGCTGTTAACCGGAGGTCATACTGCGCATTCGACGTTCCGGATTCCCCTCAAACTAACAGAGACGTCGACGTGCAGCCTTTCATGGCAGAGCCAAAAAGCCGACTGGATTCGTAGCGCGAGTTTGATAATTTGGGACGAAGCGCCGATGATGAGCCGAGCTTGCTTTGCGGCTGTCGACAGGTCGCTTCGGCATATTACGAAGAACGAGCTGGACCCGTTCGGAGGAAAGGTAATGGTGTTCAGCGGTGATCACCGCCAGATTCTACCTGTACTGAAGGATGCTACGCGTGCGGAGACGATTCAAGCTTGCTTCAATTCTTCCCCGCTATGGGAGCATTTGCATCAAGTGCGGCTAACCGAGAACATGCGTGTCGGCACCGCCCCAGACGCGGCCAGTGCGGCTGAGTTAGCAGAGTTCTCTGAATTGTTACTTCAAATTGGAGAAGGCCGTTCCCCAGTCAACCATGAGATCGGTGATGTCGATATACTAGTCCCCACAAATGCAAGTGTTCGGCGTATCAACGACATGGTTGCAGAACGACTATCGGGTGAAACGAAGGAGTATCTCTCGGTGGACAGCCTCGAAGGGGTCGCGGATGCAAATATGTGTGAGCAGGAGTTCTTGAACTCTCTTAATTTCTCCGGTATATCTCCGCACAGGATTGTTCTGAAGGTTGGAACACCTATCATCATGATTAGAAACCTCAATAGCGACGCAGGACTTTGCAACGGAACGCGGCTCCGGGTTGTGTCACTGCGCGCGAGAAGCATCGAGGCCAGCATTATGTCCGGGCTGTTCAAGGGTAAGAAGGTGTTCATTCCTCGGATCGTCTTTTATAGTGAGGACGATGACAAGGAGCTCCCGTTCAAACTCAAGTGTAAGCGGTTCCCCGTGGTCCCAGCGTTTGCCATTACTCTCAACAAGGCCCAAGGACAATCGATCCACCACGTAGGTACCTACTTGGAATCACCGGTCTTCGCACATGGGCAGATTTATGTGGCGTTGTCAAGAGTGACTTCAAGGAAGGCGATCAAGATTGCAGAGGCTATCGGTTAGGACGGGAACGTACACACCAGCAATATTGTGTACAGAGAAATCTTTGGAACGCGAACTTGGTAGGTCACGTAGTGCAGATAATACATTTAGCTTTTATTTCGAAATGCTCGTTTATCCGCTGCAGCACTGCGGAAGCGGTCAGACCACACTACACCAACCAACCATGCACCAGCGTCCGCGGAGCGGGCACCCAGAGCGCTAGTTTCCTGCCACCTAAGCTTGCCGCCTGTTTGTCCGTTTGTCAACAAGTCCGTCCGTTTCCTTTCTTGCTGCCTTTTCCTATCTTTTCGTATGGCTACACCCGGCCTGGCTAATACAGTTTCCTCCCATCTTACCGACCGTGCCTATCTTTCTGACTTGACTTAACTATTCCTAAATTACAATTATGGCCAAAAAGCGGACACAATTAACTCGCGCCCTGATCGGTCGATATTTTCTGACTCACTTTTCATTCAGAACACAAAATTGGATTTTTGAGCGACGGCGCGGAGAGGACAAGGTGCGCTGGCTGTATAATAGCAGTAGGGTAGTTTTAGATGTATATGCATGTATGTACGGGCGTGGGGCTCCTTGCCCTACTATATATTCAAGAGAGACCTCTCAGGATACAGTCTGAGGCTTGTCCCGAGACTCCAAAGTGGTATGGCAGTTGGTAGTGATAGCAATCAGGTTGGGGTGGGTGTGACTGGGAGCGTCTACCACCATGCACGCGCTTAGGGGTCCTAGACCCACCGCGAGTGTCCACGCTCCAAAAGCGAGTGGCGCGTGCTGCCAATTGGCCAAACCGAAGTTACAGCCACATGCGAAAGAGTCGTTACAGTGCCGCAATACAGAGGCGCTCTTAAAGTGTGAGCTCCCACATCAAAACACACTTTGTGAGAGCACTTCTGGCGGGACAGCAAGGAATGCAGCAGTCGGTCACACAAGAACAAGGGGCCCAAGCTCAAGTGCAAGGACAGCTCAAGAACAAGAGATCAAGACAAAAAACCTTAAAGAGCATGGGTGAGCCCCGCGCCTGTACACTTAAATAGCGTAGCATAAAAATAGACGGTTTGAGAGCATTTTCGGAACTGTGTGAGTCCCGGGAGGGGCTGGGTCTATCTTGGACACCCTGCACATACTCCTGACACGACCTGAAGGGCTGGGCGGTATCGAACAAACCTGGGCACCACTCAACAGGGTTGATGCAACAGCTTTGACGTACCCAAGAGGCAGATAGCCTCTGCAATCTTGATCGCCTTCCTTGAAGTCACTCTTGACAACGCCACATAAATCTGCCCATGTGCGAAGACCGGTGATTCCAAGTAGGTACCTACGTGGTGGATCGATTGTCCTTGGGCCTTGTTGAGAGTAATGGCAAACGCTGGGACCACGGGGAACCGCTTACACTTGAGTTTGAACGGGAGCTCCTTGTCATCGTCCTCACTATAAAAGACGATCCGAGGAATGAACACCTTCTTACCCTTGAACAGCCCGGACATAATGCTGGCCTCGATGCTTCTCGCGCGCAGTGACACAACCCGGAGCCGCGTTCCGTTGCAAAGTCCTGCGTCGCTATTGAGGTTTCTAATCATGATGATAGGTGTTCCAACCTTCAGAACAATCCTGTGCGGAGATATACCGGAGAAATTAAGAGAGTTCAAGAACTCCTGCTCACACATATTTGCATCCGCGACCCCTTCGAGGCTGTCCACCGAGAGATACTCCTTCGTTTCACCCGATAGTCGTTCTGCAACCATGTCGTTGATACGCCGAACACTTGCATTTGTGGGGACTAGTATATCGACATCACCGATCTCATGGTTGACTGGGGAACGGCCTTCTCCAATTTGAAGTAACAATTCAGAGAACTCTGCTAACTCAGCCGCACTGGCCGCGTCTGGGGCGGTGCCGACACGCATGTTCTCGGTTAGCCGCACTTGATGCAAATGCTCCCATAGCGGGGAAGAATTGAAGCAAGCTTGAATCGTCTCCGCACGCGTAGCATCCTTCAGTACAGGTAGAATCTGGCGGTGATCACCGCTGAACACCATTACCTTTCCTCCGAACGGGTCCAGCTCGTTCTTCGTAATATGCCGAAGCGACCTGTCGACAGCCGCAAAGCAAGCTCGGCTCATCATCGGCGCTTCGTCCCAAATTATCAAACTCGCGCTACGAATCCAGTCGGCTTTTTGGCTCTGCCATGAAAGGCTGCACGTCGACGTCTCTGTTAGTTTGAGGGGAATCCGGAACGTCGAATGCGCAGTATGACCTCCGGTTAACAGCGTGGCTGCCATCCCACTCAATGCAACCGCGATGGCAACCTTACGTTGCATCCAAACGTGAGCGAGTGTTTGCTCGAGTAGAAACGACTTTCCTGTTCCACCCGGACCATCCAAAAAGAAAAGCTTCTCCCCTCCAACCGGTCTGCTCACAGCAGCAATAACTTAATCAAAAATATCCCTCTGGTTGCGGTTCAAGTGGTCTGCCTGCTCCGCAACATGTTCCAGTTCGTTTTGGGGGTACGTGTCAATCTCTTGCTGGACCACATCAACAGACGCTGTCTCCGGGTCGTCCACTTGAGCAGATACATCGTCGTAATCGGCTAGCAGAGGAAGGCCGTACATGTCGAGGGACGTTTGGTTCGAAACCAAGTAATCAGCCAAGTTCTTCAACGCCTTGTACTCCGCCATTCGAAGACGCACATCCTCTTCGCGTACATTATGCAGGTCTGCGTCTTTTTCCTCAATGTTTAGTGCATGATCCTCTGACATATCCTTCTTGAACCTGTCCAATAGAGCTTTGGCATTACCTGGCATCGAGTAAACCAAAATGACACCGAAGGGTGGCGTAGCTGGTACGGCATCTTGACCTCGGCGGCTTCGCGTAAGCAATGTATCCACTCGTCGTCATTTTCCAAATACCCAAGCACCAAAGCTGCTTGCTGATATGTAGGATGTTTCGTACCATCAACCGCTCGAAGATCCGCAAAGGACGTAGGCGAGCGTCGGTTACACGGACGAAGTCGCAAGTAGAAGCGTTCCGAGTCCTGCGGAGATACGTGTACCAAGCGTCCCAGAGCAGCAACGTACTTCTTGTACGGTTCCCACGTCTTGTGTTCTGTCTTCCTGTACTTCCGCGGTACATCCTTCTACAGTAGATTAACCGTAGCTTCTGGGTTACGCGCGCACAGCTTGAAAATCTCCGTCGGCATTGATCTGTCCCCCAAGTTGTGGAGCTGGGGGGTCGTCGCTTTGTCGCGATAAGCAACCATGCTCCTTCCTTCCAAATGGATAGGTAGCGTCACAACGGAATGTGTTGATCCTTGTGTTGGATGCATGAACAGCCGCATGCAAGCTTCTACCGGAGAAATATACCTCCCGAGGAGATACTGAAGAATCTCGTTCGCCCAAATGTCTTCGCCTTCCATCGTGATTGTCGTCATGTCCGAGCCCTTGTAGACGTACTTGTAGATGTACTTGATGGCCTTGTACGTGGCACAAACTTCGACGTTGATGTGGCTGTTGTATTTCTGCGACAGGAACGAATTGTACGGGACCACGCATTGATTGATGGTCGCGCTGTCCCATACTTTCCCTTTATGGCACAAAATTCCACCCGGACGGCGACCACGCTTGTATGTGGGGTATTTGTCGGGGGTCGTCACCGTTTCGTCCGCGAGCGCCTTTGGAAACTTCTTGGAACACCTTCGTTCTTCATACACGGGCAGTTCGGGTTCTGTTGACCGCAGGGCCCATACAGCATATTGGAAATCACCGTATCGTACAGCTCGGGGTACGTCTCTTTATCCGGGAGCTCCGCGGACATCAGCTTATAGACGTCTTCCTTGGTAGTGGGTTTGGCCTCCGGACGCAGGATAAGCAGTATGTGGGTGTGGGAAAGACCACGCTTCTGATATTCCACTACATGGACTCGAGCGGCTTGAATCTCCAGCACAACCTCATCGAAATTCTTGGGAATAGCTTTTAGTTTCTCCATGAACACGCGAGCCACGATGTCCAGTCGGTCGGATGCTTTCTCTCCACGGCGTAAGTTTTCCTTGATCTCAGGCCAGTTCGGGTTGCATGTCATCGTAATGAACAGGTTAGGGGCTCCTGTTTCACGGACGATAGCCATGGCATCCAAGAAGCGTTGGTACATGTAGCGGGGGCCACCTGTAAACTTCGGAGGTATGATGATCTTGCGCCCAACCTCACCCGCATCTCGCTGCGCCGACTTCTGCTCCGTACGATTCCGACGCCGAGTCCTACGTATGACCGCCTCGTCGTCAGCTGCCATTCTGTGGATTTCAACAGACTCGCCACGCAACGCGTCCGTGAGTCCCTGGAGGGTTTCCAATCGATACTGGAGTTGGTTCTTCTTGATGAAGCGCAGGCGTTCTTGTTTGCATTTGACCCATTGATCAACGCCGTATTGCTGCGCCAGTCGCCCACCACGCAGATAAGCGAATTACTAACCGTCCGGTCCTAAAGCAGATACGCCTCATGTTCCCGAACGGATATGGTTAAGGGGTCACCGTGGCTATCGACGGGATTACCAACGCACGGGACATCGTAAGTCCAGCCATTCTCTCCGAACGGAAAGAGTAGAAGGTACTGCAGCGGGTCGTAGGTAACGCCCGTCTCAAAGCTGCGCTTGAACCCTCCTCCTGTCGTGTGTAGGATAATATCCCGATGCTCAGTCGCGTTTATGTCGATCACAACGGCTGCCACCTCTGATGCACTTGTGGTGTTATGCGCACCCGGGTTCGCATTCCGTGGGGCGTGCAGACGCAGCTTAAGGTGATCCCCCTCCGGAAGAAAATTATTCAAGGCTAGCGACGGATCATGGTCATCAATGTTTTCCCCTGCCGCTCGGCGTCGTTCGTGCTCCCTGATGGTTGCTGCATACGCATCCCAACCACGCTGTATCAAAAACCTACGCGCGTTGATAAACTGTTGTGTGTACGGGTTGTGCGCCACCATCGTCTGGTCAATCGTTTCCATAACGGCGCGATCGAGGCCTTGCGTCATGTTCATACGGCTTCGCACACGTGCATCCATGTCTGGATCGTTAAAGTAAACTTGGGCATACATGGAGCGACCGAAGGTAGGCGGTAGTAACGATCCCATACGGTGGCACACTGACCCTTGTACACGGAAGTTGTAGACACCATTCCGTGTCACGCGTTCGTCAACGTTAAGAGGCCGAGACCGCTAAGCTCCCATGGACGTAAAAGCGAATACATTGTTATAGGCCCGGATTGACCGCATGAAAGTCGGGTTTTCGAAAGTGTTGGAAGCGCACCAGGTGCTGTTCGCGAAGTCGGAACGAACACCAGTCCGTTACGACAACAGCATCCGTCTGTCTCTTGCGGAAACTTCCAAGCGTTGGAGTAGTGACAAACTCGCTCGTTCTCCCCGTTGTCGCCCATGTAACGCGTAAAGTAGTGAGGACCCCGGAAACTGTGGAAGGGTCAAACCTTTCGTGCTGTACGAGGCCCTTCTTATACTGCCGAGATCGCCGGCGGAACCGTTTTGCTCTTTTTGCTGACCCCTTTGTTCTTCCGTAATGGCTTCTCTTTGAGCCCTGTGCGCGGCTGTGTCCCGCCCATACTCGGCTTGACGCTGCTCATCCGTCATGTCCCCTCTGTGGTCTCTCCTTGAAGCCGTATTTAGACCGCGCTTAGATTGACGCTGCCCATCTGACATGCCTTCTCTGCGAACTTCGTGCTCCACTGCATCACGAATCCTTGCATTTGGACCGTCCACCGCTGGTCTTGTGGCTCTGTGGTTGGCTTGCGCGTCGCGGCTATATGCTCGATGAACTGGGTGGCCTTCTGGCTCCAGTCGACCCTGTCGGACCCTGGCTTGTACGGCATTTCGGCCGCGGTCTCGAATAACCTGGGATTCGGATCTGTTAGCTCTGCGTATGCGCTTCCTCTCCGCGTCTTTCTCTCGTGCCCGTTGTTTTTGTGAGCTCGTCATAGCCGCTCGACTGACGCGGGCTCTTTCTGCATCACGCGCACGTGTAGCTGCTGTGGTATCGCCGCTCGCAGGCCCTGACATTCCAATCTGAAATTCGTAGGTATTGTGTTGCCCCTCGCGACGCGTTTCCTCCTCGAATCGTTGTTGATGCTTCGTAGGATCATCTTCTTCTGTCTTCTCCTCACGCTCTACCGCCGGACCAGATACTCTCATCTGCTCAGATTCAGTTGGTGCTGGGGCTTCAACTAGCTCGAGCTGCTCTAATTGTTGGATTGCCTTGCGGTATCGCGCCTCAGCCTTACGAAGCAGCCTATCTTTCCTCGGTTCCAGCTGCGTGGGTGAAGCGTTCTCCTTCTTAGCTCGTTGTACACGCTCATTTAGCTCCTCGCGGGTAGCTCTAAGAATTAGACACAGTTAGTCGAGTTAATTCTACAGCAAAGCCCGCTACTCAGTTGTTGGGAAACCTTTTTCTTCTCCTCGGGGCACTTGCCATGCTGTCGTATCTTGAAGTGGACTATCACCTGATTTAGATGAAACAAAATCACATGGGCGGTTAGACTCAAAAGTCAAAGTGCACTGGGCACGATTCTATAGCTAATTTAATAATATAAGCATCAGAACATGGACACGGTAGCTTAAGCAACGTGGTATTCGAATAGAACCCCGAACTTTCCTTTTTTAGTACTAATCCAGAAGCCCTCTGTGAATATAACACACCACTGCCATTTCCATCCCAGCTCCTCGGATTTCAAACAACTTAGGGGTATCGTCACTCCAGGTAGTTTGTTGGTCCAGGCGGCTTTTGCTTAGGCCCTCCCCTCGGCCGACGTGTTACAGCCCTCAGCTATGTTCCGCGGGTCCAAATTACCTTGCACGGCTGTAAACCAAGCAGCTGTACATGGTAATTCAGACGCCGCATCGCGCTGTTGCCTCTTGGGTACGTCAAAGCTGTTGCCTCAGCCCTGTTGAGTGGTTGCCCAGGTCTGTTTGATACCGTCCAGCCCTTCAGGTCATGTCAGTTAGTATGTGCGCGGTGTCCGAGAACGACCCAGCCCCTCCCGGGACTCACACAGTTCCGAAAATGCTCTCAAACCGTCTATTTTTATGCTACGCTATTTAAGTGTACAGGCGCGGGGCTCACGCATGCTCTTTAAGTGTTTTTTTGTCTTGATCTCTTGTTCTTGAGCTGTCCTTGCACTTGAGCTTGGGCCCCTTGTTCTTGTGTGACCGACTGCTGCATTCCTTGCTGTCCCGCCAGAAGTGCTCTCGCAGAGTGTGTTTTGATGTGGGAGCTCACACTTTAAGAGCACCTCTGTATTGTGGGACCGTAACGACTCTTTCGCATGTGGCTGCAACTTCGGTTTGGCCAATTGGTAGCACGCGCCACTCGCTTTTGGAGCGTGGACACTCGCGGTGGGTCTAGGACCCCTAAGCGCGTGCATGGTGGTAGACGCTCCCAGTCACACCCACCCCAACCTGATTGCTATCGCTACCAACTGCCATACCACTTTTGAGTCTCGGGGCAAGCCTCAGACTGTATCCTGAGAGGTCTCTCTTGAATATATAGTAGGGCAAGGAGCCCCACGCCCGTACATACATGCATATACATCTAAAACTACCCTGCTGCTACTAAACAGCCAGCGCACCTTGTCCTCTCCGCGCCGTCGCTCAAAAATCCAATTTTGTGTTCTGAATGAAAAATGAGTCAGAAAATATCGACCGATCAGGGCGCGAGTTAATTGTGTCCGCTTTTTGGCCATAATTGTAATTTAGGAATAGTTAAGTCAAGTCAGAAAGATAGGCACGGTCGGTAAGATGGGAGGAAACTGTATTAGCCAGGCCGGGTGTAGCCATACGAAAAGATAGGAAAAGGCAGCAAGAAAGGAAACGGACGGACTTGTTGACAAACGGACAAACAGGCGGCAAGCTTAGGTGGCAGGAAACTAGCGCTCTGGGTGCCCGCTCCGCGGACGCTGGTGCATGGTTGGTTAGTGTAGTGTGGTCTGACCGCTTCCGCAGTGCTGCGGCGGATAAACGAGCATTTCGAAATCGAAGCTAAATGTATAATCTGCACTACGTGACCTACCAAGTTCGAGTTCCAAAGATCTCTCTGTACACAATATTGTTGGTGTGAACGTTCCCGTCCTCACAGCGCGATGAGGCGTCTGAATTACCATGTACAGCTGCTTGGTTTACAGCCGTGCAAGGTAATTTGGACCCGCGGGACGAGAGCTGAGGGCTGTAACACGTCGGCCAAGGGGAGGGCCTAAGCAAAAGCTGCCTGGACCAACAAACTACCTGGAGTGACGATACCCCTAAGTTGTTTGAAATCCGAGGAGCTGGGATGGAAATGGCAGTGGTGTGTTATATTCACAGAGGGCTTCTGGATTAGTACTAAAAAGGAAAGTTCGGGGTTCTATTCGAATACCACGTTGCTTAAGCTACCGTGTCCATGTTCTGATGCTTATATTATTAAATTAGCTATAGAATCGTGCCCAGTGCACTTTGACTTTTGAGTCTAACCGCCCATGTGATTTTGTTTCATCTAAATCAGGTGATAGTCCACTTCAAGATACGACAGCATGGCAAGTGCCCCGAGGAGAAGAAAAAGGTTTCCCAACAACTGAGTAGCGGGCTTTGCTGTAGAATTAACTCGACTAACTGTGTCTAATTCTTAGAGCTACCCGCGAGGAGCTAAATGAGCGTGTACAACGAGCTAAGAAGGAGAACGCTTCACCCACGCAGCTGGAACCGAGGAAAGATAGGCTGCTTCGTAAGGCTGAGGCGCGATACCGCAAGGCAATCCAACAATTAGAGCAGCTCGAGCTAGTTGAAGCCCCAGCACCAACTGAATCTGAGCAGATGAGAGTATCTGGTCCGGCGGTAGAGCGTGAGGAGAAGACAGAAGAAGATGATCCTACGAAGCATCAACAACGATTCGAGGAGGAAACGCGTCGCGAGGGGCAACACAATACCTACGAATTTCAGATTGGAATGTCAGGGCCTGCGAGCGGCGATACCACAGCAGCTACACGTGCGCGTGATGCAGAAAGAGCCCGCGTCAGTCGAGCGGCTATGACGAGCTCACAAAAACAACGGGCACGAGAGAAAGACGCGGAGAGGAAGCGCATACGCAGAGCTAACAGATCCGAATCCCAGGTTATTCGAGACCGCGGCCGAAATGCCGTACAAGCCAGGGTCCGACAGGGTCGACTGGAGCCAGAAGGCCACCCAGTTCATCGAGCATATAGCCGCGACGCGCAAGCCAACCACAGAGCCACAAGACCAGCGGTGGACGGTCCAAATGCAAGGATTCGTGATGCAGTGGAGCACGAAGTTCGCAGAGAAGGCATGTCAGATGGGCAGCGTCAATCTAAGCGCGGTCTAAATACGGCTTCAAGGAGAGACCACAGAGGGGACATGACGGATGAGCAGCGTCAAGCCGAGTATGGGCGGGACACAGCCGCGCACAGGGCTCAAAGAGAAGCCATTACGGAAGAACAAAGGGGTCAGCAAAAAGAGCAAAACGGTTCCGCCGGCGATCTCGGCAGTATAAGAAGGGCCTCGCACACCACGAAAGGTTTGACTCTTCCACAGTTTCCGGGGTCCTCACTACTTTACGCGTTACATGGACGACAACGGGGAGAACGAGCGAGTTTGTCACTACTCCAACGCTTGGAAGTTTCCGCAAGAGACAGACGGATGATGTTGTCGTAACGGACTGGTGTTCGTTCCGACTTCGCGAACAGCACCTGGTGCGCTTCCAACACTTTCGAAAACCCGACTTTCATGCGGTCAATCCGGGCCTATAACAATGTATTCGCTTTTACGTCCATGGGAGCTTAGCGGTCTCGGCCTCTTAACGTTGACGAACGCGTGACACGGAATGGTGTCTACAACTTCCGTGTACAAGGGTCAGTGTGCCACCGTATGGGATCGTTACTACCGCCTACCTTCGGTCGCTCCATGTATGCCCAAGTTTACTTTAACGATCCAGACATGGATGCACGTGTGCGAAGCCGTATGAACATGACGCAAGGCCTCGATCGCGCCGTTATGGAAACGATTGACCAGACGATGGTGGCGCACAACCCGTACACACAACAGTTTATCAACGCGCGTAGGTTTTGATACAGCGTGGTTGGGATGCGTATGCAGCAACCATCAGGGAGCACGAACGACGCCGAGCGGCAGGGGAAAACATTGATGACCATGATCCGTCGCTAGCCTTGAATAATTTTCTTCCGGAGGGGGATCACCTTAAGCTGCGTCTGCACGCCCCACGGAATGCGAACCCGGGTGCGCATAACACCACAAGTGCATCAGAGGTGGCAGCCGTTGTGATCGACATAAACGCGACTGAGCATCGGGATATTATCCTACACACGACAGGAGGAGGGTTCAAGCGCAGCTTTGAGACGGGCGTTACCTACGACCCGCTGCAGTACCTTCTACTCTTTCCGTTCGGAGAGAATGGCTGGACTTACGATGTCCCGTGCGTTGGTAATCCCGTCGATAGCCACGGTGACCCCTTAACCATATCCGTTCGGGAACATGAGGCGTATCTGCTTTAGGACCGGACGGTTAGTAATTCGCTTATTCTGCGTGGTGGGCGACTGGCGCAGCAATACGGCGTTGATCAATGGGTCACATGCAAACAAGAACGCCTGCGCTTCATCAAGAAGAACCAACTCCAGTATCGATTGGAAACCCTCGAGGGACTCACGGACGCGTTGCGTGGCGAGTCTGTTGAAATCCACAGAATGGCAGCTGACGACGAGGCGGCCATACGTAGGACTCGGCGTCGGAATCGTACGGAGCAGAAGTCGGCGCAGCGAGATGCGGGTGAGGTTGGGCGCAAGATCATCATACCTCCGAAGTTTACAGGTGGCCCCCGCTACATGTACCAACGCTTCTTGGATGCCATGGCTATCGTCCGTGAAACAGGAGCCCCTAACCTGTTCATTACGATGACATGCAACCCGAACTGGCCTGAGATCAAGGAAAACTTACGCCGTGGAGAGAAAGCATCCGACCGACTGGACATCGTGGCTCGCGTGTTCATGGAGAAACTAAAAGCTATTCCCAAGAATTTCGATGAGGTTGTGCTGGAGATTCAAGCCGCTCGAGTCCATGTAGTGGAATATCAGAAGCGTGGTCTTTCCCACACCCACATACTGCTTATCCTGCGTCCGGAGGCCAAACCCACTACCAAGGAAGACGTCTATAAGCTGATGTCCGCGGAGCTCCCGGATAAAGAGACGTACCCCGAGCTGTACGATACGGTGATTTCCAATATGCTGTATGGGCCCTGCGGTCAACAGAACCCGAACTGCCCGTGTATGAAGAACGAAGGTGTTCCAAGAAGTTTCCAAAGGCGCTCGCGGACGAAACGGTGACGACCCCCGACAAATACCCCACATACAAGCGTGGTCGCCGTCCGGGTGGAATTTTGTGCCATAAAGGGAAAGTATGGGGCAGCGCGACCATCAATCAATGCGTGGTCCCGTACAATTCGTTCCTGTCGCAGAAATACAACAGCCACATCAACGTCGAAGTTTGTGCCACGTACAAGGCCATCAAGTACATCTACAAGTACGTCTACAAGGGCTCGGACATGACGACAATCACGATGGAAGGCGAAGACATTTGGGCGAACGAGATTCTTCAGTATCTCCTCGGGAGGTATATTTCTCCGGTAGAAGCTTGCATGCGGCTGTTCATGCATCCAACACAAGGATCAACACATTCCGTTGTGACGCTACCTATCCATTTGGAAGGAAGGAGCATGGTTGCTTATCGCGACAAAGCGACGACCCCCCAGCTCCACAACTTGGGGGACAGATCAATGCCGACGGAGATTTTCAAGCTGTGCGCGCGTAACCCAGAAGCTACGGTTAATCTACTGTAGAAGGATGTACCGCGGAAGTACAGGAAGACAGAACACAAGACGTGGGAACCGTACAAGAAGTACGTTGCTGCTCTGGGACGCTTGGTACACGTATCTCCGCAGGACTCGGAACGCTTCTACTTGCGACTTCGTCCGTGTAACCGACGCTCGCCTACGTCCTTTGCGGATCTTCGAGCGGTTGATGGTACGAAACATCCTACATATCAGCAAGCAGCTTTGGTGCTTGGGTATTTGGAAAATGACGACGAGTGGATACATTGCTTACGCGAAGCCGCCGAGGTCAAGATGCCGTACCAGCTACGCCACCCTTCGGTGTCATTTTGGTTTACTCGATGCCAGGTAATGCCAAAGCTCTATTGGACAGGTTCAAGAAGGATATGTCAGAGGATCATGCACTAAACATTGAGGAAAAAGACGCAGACCTGCATAATGTACGCGAAGAGGATGTGCGTCTTCGAATGGCGGAGTACAAGGCGTTGAAGAACTTGGCTGATTACTTGGTTTCGAACCAAACGTCCCTCGACATGTACGGCCTTCCTCTGCTAGCCGATTACGACGATGTATCTGCTCAAGTGGACGACCCGGAGACAGCGTCTGTTGATGTGGTCCAGCAAGAGATTGACACGTACCCCCAAAACGAACTGGAACATGTTGCGGAGCAGGCAGACCACTTGAACCGCAACCAGAGGGATATTTTTGATTAAGTTATTGCTGCTGTGATCAGACCGGTTGGAGGGGAGAAGCTTTTCTTTTTGGATGGTCCGGGTGGAACAGGAAAGTCGTTTCTACTCGAGCAAACACTCGCTCACGTTTGGATGCAACGTAAGGTTGCCATCGCGGTTGCATTGAGTGGGATGGCAGCCACTCTGTTAACTGGAGGTCATACCGCGCATTCGACGTTCCGGATTCCCCTCAAACTAACAGAAACGTCGACGTGCAGCCTTTCATGGCAGAGCCAAAAAGCCGACTGGATTCGTAGCGCGAGTTTGATCCTTTGGGACGAAGCGCCGATGATGAACCGAGCTTGCTTTGCGGTTATCGACAGGTCGCTTCAGGATATTATGAAGAACGAGCTGGACCCGTTCGGCGGAAAGATAATGGTGTTCAGCGGTGATCACCGCCAGATTCTACCTGTACGGAAGGCTTTTAAGCTATAACATAGTAATTGTTAAAACAGTAGCAAGGAATTTCGATGTTCAAATTGCCGTAGAGACATCCGAACATTCACCCACTGAGCTATATTTACGTTAAACTAGAAATTTGTTTCAACCAATCTTCTTCGAGCAACATTCACTGGGTGAATGTTTTTTTATGTTACCCGAGGTCGCCACAGACAACATTATTCTGTGGTTTTGTAATGTCCACCAGATATTGGTTAAAAAGGTCACATGACCTGTTTCTGGTACCCAGTGATGTTTTAATTTACATATGGGTACGCACGAATTTGCTTAAGGAGAGAATACCACCACACCTCATGCCAAACCTTGCGTAATGGATGAGCGATAAACATGGTGACTACGATTCAGACATAGTCTGTGAAACTGGACTCTGATAAGGACTAAACATATATGTATTAATACAATACCTTTTTTACGATTCGAAGTTCAAACGAGCAAATCGTGCCATAAAATCTTCAATTCCGAGAAAGTGGGGTCAACCGTATTAGATGAAAAAAGTGAGGTGAAATCCCGAAGAAAAAGAATTATCGTCTGCGGTTTACGCTTGGAAATACCAGTTATGTTATCTTGTCTTTGCGATGTATAGTAAATTGTTTAAGTTCCCTCGCAGTTGTTAGGACCGTATTTGCTTCAGAGGTGGTGAGAATATAGTAAGCATTTTATTTGTAGGTGCAGTTATGAAGAGCTTAGCTGGGCTAGATTCCATAATTGTGAGATGGTAGTCTTTGGGTTGCCAAGCTGTTTATGTATACTGTACTAAAATCTTTTACAGACTTAGCGTACGGCTAACAGTACTGAATCACTGTGGGATTCTCTTTATTTTAATCCAGAGTTTCTCAAAGGACGACACTTGGTCTAAAGAAAAATTCTAACTTTTAATGTGATTCATTAGTAAGAGCTTGAGCTGGAAGAATACTCATACTTCAGATTTCTATAATTTGGTTAACCTGTTATATCACAGAAATCTGAGGGGGGAATTCAAGGAGCGCCCGTTTGGGCTGGTCGCGCTGTTGCTGAAGCTGGTTCATCAGGTTCTCTGATTTTGTTGCCAGACCGTTTGCTGTGACCGGACCACCGCAGCTCACCAGCGCTGCTTCTGTACCACCAGCCCCCATTGTCACTAACACTACTACTGTACAAGCCACACAAGCACCCACTATGACGATCTTGGGCCAGCCAAACGGAGGAAGCAGTCGTTGGCGGCCTTCAGAAAGAGAGTCGAGGTCGGAGGCGGTGGCAAGTCGGAGGCGGAGTCGAAGGGGAAGCGGCGGCGCAGCAGTTGAGGTCTTGCTTGAAGGTTGTTTGGGCAGAAGAGACAAATTGAGAAGTGATTAACCCGTTAGAGTTTGCGGCGGCAAGCTAGTAGTTGCCGCACAACCAGTAGTTCTTGACAACCGGATCTTCACGCACGTATTTAGGTCCCATCCTAAAACCTATCTTTCTTAAATCCGGATTTTCTCTGTAACTACCAATGAAAGCCTATGAATCACAATTCTTGTCTTCGTCGGAAATTTCGCATAGCGTCCCATAACCACATTTCATGATGGGAGCTTAATTATTGCAAATCCATGGGATTTTGGACCAGTAGGATTGTGGTATGATGTAAAGACACGCAATCTTAAGTTTACGCTGATCAGAATAATCTGGCCAGCTGAACTCAAATTATTGGCGTGGCTGGTCACTGCCATGCCATTGGCCAGTGACCACCACGTCACATGACGTCCCTTCGAATACGAGCCTCTCCTAGAGAACGGGGTTCTATTTCTTCTTTGACTTCCAGTAGAGGTCGATGAGTCCGGGAATTCGCGTTAGATTCTCTACTGGCTCCCAAGTGGCCTTCTTCTTGGTTTCACCAAGCCCCCAGATTTTGTACTGCGGGTTTCCCTTGTACTTGCGATGTCCAATGACGGCTTCAGCGAGTTGTCCCTCGGAACCGTCGGCTAACACAACCTTATTCACCTTTTACCTCCGCTTGTGGTCTTTGCGGTACGGCTTAGTGATGTATGGAACTCCGGATACAGCTTCAATCCTTGCGAAAGTCCTAGCTCATATGAGTCTGGAGAAACCTTTTTCAGTACCGGGAAATGTCCAATAAATCTCGGAGCTAGCTTCTTCGACTGTACATACCCCTTGTGGCGGATGTTCATGTTATTTCCGTCAAGTAACACCATATCACCAGTCTCGAAGTCTTGGACAAGTCTGTTCCTGTCGTAATAGTGTTTCATGCGCTCTTGGGCTTCACTCATACGGTCTTGTGCTACCTTGTGGAAGACCTCTTGCCGAAGTAAGAAAGCTTTTCCTGCTTTCTCAAACTTGTTCAATTCCGGATCTAACGAGACCTCGTCAGTCATGTACGGAATATACCCAAGATCCGCATCAAACGGTGCCATTCCGATCGTCGAATGCACACGTCGATTGAAGGCAAACTCTGCCATATGAAGTAACGCATCCCAATCGTTCTGAGCTTGGTTATCGACTCCACGAAGATAAATCCCGATAAAACGGTTCGTACGCTCCGTTTGACCATCCGTCTGTGGTCTAAATGCCGATGACAGGTTATGCTGCGTTCCTATAGCAGAAATAACAGCCTGCCAAAACTTGGACGAAAATTTGGAGTCACGATCAGACACAATCGTCTTCGGAAGGCCAAGGGCTTTTACATAGTCCTGCATGAAGACTGCGCGGTATCTTCTGCGCTATCTGTCGTCTGCGTTGCAATGAACATTGCACGCTTGGTCAATCGATCCACGATGACCATGATGGCATTACAACCATCCTTGCTGGGAGGTAAGGACACAATGAAATCCATCGAAATGTCGATCCATCTACCTCTTGGTACTTCCAGCGGTTGAAGTAATCCCGGCGGTTTCACTTGTCTCGCCTTGTTGCGCTGACACATTTCACAAGTGTTCCAATAACGCTGGATATATTTCATCATCTTCGGCCAACAATACTTCTCTCGTACTGCGACGTAAGTCTTGTACGATCCAGGATGGCCTGCCGTTACGGCATCGTGGTTCTCGCAAATGACACGGTTTCTCAGGTCTTCGTCATCCGGTATATACAGTCGCGGACTTTCATCTTCACCGGTCTGGTAGTATAAAACACCATCATTGAGCGAGTAATGCGGAATGTTGTCTCCAAGCTTAAGCTTCTTGACAATTCCCTGCAAGTTCTTGTTCCACGAATACATCTTCTTTGCGGACTGTGCCACAGTCACGCTGTTCGCTACTATGGTTGCCACAATCTCACGGTGTTGAGCCGTATCAAGAAGTTCCTAAAGGCTTACTTGCGCAGCCTAATGCCCGAACACAGGGTTTCTTGATAGTGCATCTGCGACTACATTTGTTTCTCCTGGGATCCACTTGAACATGGGTCGAAACTCCACGAGTTCATTGAGCCACCACGCAATGCGTCTAATCGCTGTCTTCTGCGTAAGAATCATATCGATGCTCTTATGATCGGTTTCGACAAGAAAGGGCTTGTCTAGCAGATATACACGCCATGTCTTCAGCGCATTCATGATTGCGAGAAGCTCTTTTTCGCGTACTGGGTAGTTCAGCTCTGCAGGTTTCATCTTCCGGCCAGTAAATGCAATCGGATGTTCCAAATCTCCCTCCTTTTGACATAAGACTCCCCCAATTGCGAAATTTGAGGCGTCCATTCGAATACCGAAAGGCTTGGTGACATCAGGAAGACGAAGAACCGGTGGTGATGCCATGCGTTTCTTTAGCTCATCAAAACACCGCAGCTGGTCCTCGTTGAGCTCGATCGCATCTCGAGAGCGTTTTCCCTTGATACATTCGTGCAAAGGACCTGCAAACTGAGCAAATTCTTGCAAAATCGAGAAACGAAGACAGTTGTCCCCAGAAAGCTTTCCATTTGCTTCTTTGTCTTGGGAACTGGCCAATCTGTGATAATCTTCACCTTATCGGGGTCCATTCGAACGCCCTTCCGTCCGACAAAGTCACATAACCATGTGATTACGTCGACACAAAATTGGCACTTGGACAGCTTGATTTATAGCTTCTGCTCTTCATATCTCTTCAAAACCCTGTCCAACGCGGCAATATGCTCGTCGACATCTTTACTCTTGGTGTACACGTAAATGTCGTCAAAGTAAATCCGCATCACGTCACGTAAACCCCTGAAAACCTTCTGTAACAACCTGTTAAAGGTATCCGGGCTACCGCTGAGTCCCATGGGAGTGACGAGATATTCAAAAGGATCGTCAGGAGTAGAAAAAGCAGTATCCTGTATATCTGATTCACGTAGCTTAACTTGGTAGTAACCCAGAGTAAGTCCATGCACGAGTACCAATAGCTGTCGGCCATCGCATCAAAGGTGTCTTCTTTGCGAAACATCGGAATAGCCGGTAGAACCGTTGCTAAATTCAACTGACGATAGTCGTGCAAAATTCACCTTCCGACTGGTTTCTTCACACAGAAAGTTGGTGCACAAAACGCGGATGTACTCGGTCGAATGATGCCAGCTTGAACCATTTCTTTGGTCCATTCCTGTATCGTTTTCTTCTGATCAGGACTTTGGCGCCATTGTTTCACCGAAATAGGCGTAGTATCCGGTTTGAACAGAATCGCATGCTCAATCCCTTCACGTACGGGGGGTGTCTCATTCGGAAGTTCCGTGCGGGAAACCGTATCCGCACACTTACGTAGCGTATCGTACGCAGGATTGTCCTTGAGAGCATCCCATCATTGACTCTTGAAGCGGTCCGCCTTCTCCGAGTCATGTGGATTGATAACCAACACCGCTTCGATGTCCTAATCCCTACGCACATGTGCTGGAATTGCTGGGACGAAATAAGCTTCGTTCGTCAAAGTTGGCCAGTATGACCATGCTGCCGATAGTAGTTGTAAATCGCACGGCTCTGCGCAATTCTGGCGCGGCGTTGTACTACCACCCAACGGGCTGGACGAGTTTTCGGCAGCGTCAACTTCACACACTACGTGTTCATCACTTTGATGCAAGGTGCTATTTGTCCAGTACTCCAGTCGATATTTGGGTTCTGCTCCCACAGCCACATCATGCCTAAGACGACGTCCTTTTCTTCAGGATCAGGCATGACTTGGAATGTTCCCGTTGTCAAGGGAACCCCTGGAAACTGCAGAGACATCTCTACAGTTCAACGTGGACGATGCACAACTTGATCATAACCAAGATCAACTTGCATCATGTCACCTTCAGTGACATCCAACTCAAGCCTTTCCACTAATTCATCGGTTACCCCATTCGGGCTACTGCCGTTGTCAATGAAAATCGTGACGGGCCTCTTTTGGTCTTCCGTCTTAAATGCTTGAGCTTCAGCCTCTAGGATCGCATACACTGCTCCCTTCATGTACCGGTTTGCTTCCGTACGTTTTGGCTGAGTGCAATCTGGAGAAATGTGACCAACCTTGTCACAATTTTTGCACTTAGCTGTCTTCGTCAAATCATCGTTCTTGCCCTTCTTCTTTTCGTAACGCTTGTTGTTCTGCTGTTTCGATTTAGGCGGACGATGACCCAAGTCCGACGATCCTTTTGAAGGCTTCGAAGGTGCTCGAGGAGGTTTTCCCGAGTAGTGTGCAAACTCGAAATTCGACGCAATTTCAATGGCTTCTTGTAGCGTTGATGGACTCTCTTCTTTGATTTTCTTTGCTGTTTCTTCACGTAATCCGTTCTGAAAAATGAATTTTTTTTTCAACTCACCGATCGCCAATTCTGTCTGCGACAGCAAGGCTTGGAACTTGGAGACATACTCGTAAACAGCTTCGGTCTGTTTGAGACGAAACATTCTCTAGCGAAGATCATACTCGAAGTCCCTTGGTCGAAAGCGCGTGCGCAGTTGTTGTTTAAACAACGACCACGTGGGAGTCTTATTCTCTCTCACACACTCAGTTATAAAAGCGCGATACCAATTCAACACTGACTTGCAAAAGTTGCTGGAGATTATCGTTACGAAACCAGACGAATCGGCCTCCATTAACACACGTATGCTTGCGTAGTACTGCTCGGTGGCGAAGATCCACAACTCGATATCTTCGCCGTATTTGCCTTCATACATCGGCGGATCCTTCTTCTTCTGATCACCCCGCGCCGCCTTCAGATACTCGAATCTTGCGTTAGCTTGCTACATTTGCGCTTGTAGTTGAGCTTGCATCTGGGCTTGGGTGATTTGCTGCTGTTGCGATATAAACACTAGCAACAGCTGCATTGACATCGCATCAGGGACTGAAGCTTGGGTAGTCTGTGCAGCCGGAGCGGCAGTGTCCGCAGGAGCTTCTGTACTTGGTCGTATCGCATCTGCATCACTCGGCGTATTCATTCTGCGTTGCTGCCGTGGACGAGGGTTCGGGGACGTGCGCTTACCGGCAAGGCTTCTTCTTTGAGCCGTAACTGCCGGACTTCTCAGCGCGTATTGATAAGGTCAACCGAAACCGCAATGAAGAAGAAGGAAATAAAATAAACTACTGCTTCTGTTTCTTAAGTCTACGCTTCTTGTCGAGCTGGATGGAGCGATCGAAAGTTCCTTCCAGAATATTCTGCGTCTGGCTTATGCGGCGTTTTAGCAGTTCAGTCGTATCGTGCAAGACGTTCCTGGCGTCCGAGTCCTTGCAATCTGGAATTTCATTCCGGATGAGTTGAACGATCTTGAGCTGCTTCTGCGTGGTCAACCACAAGACCTGTCGCAGTTTGTCGAGCGTTTCAATGCGGGTCGTCAAGGACTTTGTGTTGTTGATAAACAGTGCTTCGGGTTGGCGAGTCTTTCGCTTACCCATGCAATAATGCAGGCTAAAACAAGTTCAGTAGCGTGATTTATTCAGAAGTTATTTTCCGCGGTAACCCGGGGAGGAATTAGCCGAAGCGTTATACCCTTTAACCCAAGGAATAAAGTTCCGAATGTGCTGAACCCACCTAGTACGCAACCACACCAATGGGCCACCGAACGTTAAAGCTCGTGCTTAGGGGCAATACCAGTCTTTGACCTTTGAACTTGAACCGAAGCTTGACACGTCAAGCGCTACTATGACGATCTTGGGCCAGCCAAACGGAGGAAGCAGTCGTTGGCGGCCTTCAGAAAGAGAGTCGAGGTCGGAGGCGGTGGCAAGTCGGAGGCGGAGTCGAAGGGGAAGCGGCGGCGCAGCAGTTGAGGTCTTGCTTGAAGGTTGTTTGGGCAGAAGAGACAAATTGAGAAGTGATTAACCCGTTAGAGTTTGCGGCGGCAAGCTAGTAGTTGCCGCACAACCAGTAGTTCTTGACAACCGGATCTTCACGCACGTATTTAGGTCCCATCCTAAAACCTATCTTTCTTAAATCCGGATTTTCTCTGTAACTACCAATGAAAGCCTATGAATCACAATTCTTGTCTTCGTCGGAAATTTCGCATAGCGTCCCATAACCACATTTCATGATGGGAGCTTAATTATTGCAAATCCATGGGATTTTGGACCAATAGCATTGTGGTATGATGTAAAGACACGCAATCTTAAGTTTACGCTGATCAGAATAATCTGGCCAGCTGAACTCAAATTATTGGCGTGGCTGGTCACTGCCATGCCATTGGCCAGTGACCACCACGTCACACCCACTGACCCTGCAACACTATTGTTGTGCCATCCCTCCATGGACAGCTCCTCCAACGACGGCACCACACACTACATGCCACGAAACGGGGCGTCGAACAGCCCCGCTCTGTTAACGTTTACATGGAAATTTCTATTTAGCATCAGCTCACATACAAGCGCAAGAGTTGCAGCTAAGGCATTTGCTGCGGCCAAGCGGGGTGGACTGGGCATAGTCAAAAGGGCGGTGATTGCAAACTAAGTAGGAACAATTCAACTCGGTTACGAGCACTTCACACTTGCAATGAAAAAGAAGACTGGATTATTTGAGCGTTAGTTGTGCCCCACCAGAGCTCCTAACAACACCCACGGGTTCAACCCCGTTCTCATACAACAATCTAATCTACTCGAGTCTCAGCTATTTTCTCAGTACCAGCTTCTCAGCTCCTTTCCCAACTCCGTGTAACCAGACCTCTGGAATGAATTCCAACACGCCCACCTCGAAGAGCACTCTTCGACTATTTTGCATCTCCAACCCCTGCCAGTCGTAGCATCCCTCCCAGTTTCTTCTTATCAAGAGGCTTCGTGAACATGTCCGCCGGATTCACCTCTCCCTTCACCTTGTGCAGGTCAATGACACCTTTCTGCACTTATTCTCGCACAAAATGCCAGTGCAGCTCAATGGGACGCGTTCGACGGCTGTATGTAGGATTCGTAGCCATTACATGAGCCGCTGTATTGTCGATCCCAATGCGTAACATAACATGGTGACGTGGCAAAATTTCTTGCAGAATGTTGCTCTCCGCCACGGCCTCCATACTAGCTTCGCACGCAGCCACATACTCTGCTTCAGCTGTCAACAGTGCAATGATTGATTGGCGTTTTGACATCCATGCAATTGCTCCACCAGCCAACAAGAAAATGAAACCTGTAGTGCTATCGTGTCTCCTTCAAACCGGTAGTACAAACAAGGCTCAGTTGATGACCGCTGGGAGCCGTGGTCCATGAACCATTGGTTGAGCTCTGAATTCATCTCACGTCCTGACTGGCGTAACCCATACAGCGCTTTCAGCACGACGTACAAATGTCCATTCACCTTACATGGGTATCTGTCGATGGAATGCAGATACTGTCGGATCCCCAGCCAGGCATTCAAGTACGCGGTGTTTATATCTCCACCGTATACACTCAGATTCAGCTCAGCTACGATCGTCAGTAGCAACCGGAACGAAGACATCCTCGCAACCGGCGCAAACGTCTCTCGAAAGTCGATGTCAGGTCGTTGGTGATTCCCCAGAGCTACAATACGGGCCTTGAACCTAATCACATATCCTTGGTGATCAGGCTTCAGTGCATATACCCACATCGTGCGCACACGCAATGCGTCTTTTGGCTTCTCTTCATCGGAAATCTCATTTATAACACCCTTTGCTGTCAAAGCAGCCATTTCTGCCATCTCAGCCTGCAGGTAAAACTCTCTCCACTTTGACCGCAGCATTTCACGACGATTTCGAGGTTTTTGTACGTCATTTGCCCTAATAGGCCGATCGTTCTTGTCCAAAATGCGTGGTGTGTTGAGCGACACGTTCATCACAAAGTCATCACAGTAACGAGGTCGTCGCAGCTAGTGATACTATCTAAGGCTAGTGCGAATCTTCTTTGCATCGTTCTTAGCAGCATCTTGCTCAACTCATACTACTTCTGAAGGTGTCTCTTCACGATGTGTTCGTTTCCCTGTTTGTTTCTGTTGTACCATAGGGATGACCGCACTTGCATCAATCACATCACGACAATATCCTCCACTTCCATCTTCTGCAAGAAAGGTGCCACATCCGAAAGATATTTCGGTGTTCTGCTCCAGTGCCAAGGCACTTTGTAGCTGAGTCACCTCGCCGCATTCAGCGGTCTCATCTGGTGCTAAAACACTCGCGACGGTAGTTTCCTCATCACTAGGAATCTGTTCTTTATCGTCATCAAACTCCTGTTCGGCAACGGACGATCCACGTGTTCCAGCCATTGATACCCTTTCACTTTCAGCGACATCAGTTCTTTCCTCGTTACGTTTGCTGTCACCATTTTCGCAACGTTCAGGAACACTTCAACGTTCAGGAACGCTAACATTTTGCTCCTCGTCCACGGATTTGTAGTTGTGGTTGCCACCAACCTCTTGCGTTAGTTCTTCTTCATACTCACCCCCCTCGAGTCCAAGAGGTGATACGTCACTGGGCTCGCTCAACTCACTCATCTCCACACCATCGCGAGAGAAGTAGTCCACCTCATCTTGATGAGAGAAATGGAGCGAGGATAATTCATCCTCACTCACCTCAACTTCATGGCAATCCCGATAAACTACATCTTCTGCTACTCGAAGGTCAGGTACGAATTTGGCTGTGTGTTCTTCAGGAAAGTACACTTAAACCCACTACATTTTCTGCATACCCAAGCACATAGCCAATCTTGCCTTTTGCTTGTTGCTTCTTTCGTCCAGTGACTGGAACATGTACATACGCCAACACACCAAATTTTCTGATGTGGTGTAAGTCCGGTTTGACACCAAACATCTTCTCGTATGGAACACCTCGAGTTCCCTTATTGTAGACTCGATTCTTCACATAGATCACGTTTCGCATCGCTTCAGGCCAAAGACTTCGTGGGAATCCAGCATGTGCCATCGTAGCTTTGTTCATGCCCTCCAATGACTGATGAGTCCTTTCACACAAGTTCAGCTGTGAACGTTTTGGCCCACCTTTCACGTGTTCAATGCCTTTGGAGGCATATCATGCTGCAATTTCATCATTAAATAATTCGCCGCCTTTGTCGCTCCATACTTGCTGTACCTTGTACTGAGGATCCCTGATATTGCGACCTGCTTGTCGCTCGGCCCGGAGAGTATATTCTTTCATGTGCTTGTTCACGGTCATGCCAAACTTGTCCTTCAGCAAGTAGATCTTAACAAAACGCGAAAAACCGTCCATGACCACTTACACAGCTTGATACTGAGTTGCATTCGTTTTCTCGGGAATTAGCAAGTCGACAAACACCACTTGGTTAGGCTTCTTATTTTCCCGATCCAACTGCTTGCGATGTGCCTTTTTCTTCTGCTTGCCGAGATGACACGCATCGCATGTGTCTTGTTGACGTTGAGTCAGCAACATGCCACTCACTAATCCTTTGTCGACCATTGTCTTGAGATACTGAGGACATGTATGACACAGTCGCTCGTGCCAAAGCGCCAAAAACCCAACTCCATCGGCCATTGTGTAGTTACACAAAGGACCTTCCTTCGGTCGCACAATTGCTCTTTGAGACGGATCTGCTGCTTGAAATCCCCAAGTTGCATCTTGAAGAGTGGTCATAGCCACTACTCTCCCTTCTCGATAGACTGTAAAGGTCCGTGCTGTAGTGTCATAGTCAAAGTCAAAACCTTGCCCAATCGCAAGCCCAAGCAGAACAAACCATATACTGCGCCAGGGATGTAAAACACGTCCTCAACGTAAGTCACAACTTGTTCTCCATCAACTCGGTGATTAATGCAATTGTTCCCACGCCAGCAATGCGTGACGCAATTGCGGGTGTTACTCCACGAATACTTTGCACACTGTTCGTATCCTCAGTATATGACACAAACTCCGAAAATATTATTGTCACATGCGAGTTTGAAGCCGTGTCAAAGTACCACCAGTCACCACTTAACTTCACAGCAGCTTGATTAATGTCTTGCAGATGAACTGCAACAGTTTCTGCTCCATGATCAGCAACCGATTCACCATGACGTACATGGTCCACTGCTGAAACGTTGTCCTCATGAAGATCCTCAATTACTTTAGTACTATGATCGTTCATGGGCTCTCCCACTTAGTGTGTTTCTTCTTGGTCACTGAGAGCATCACGTGGCTCTCTGATTCCAGCCACCACTCCCCCATCCAATTTGTTGGTCGTCAGACTCAAAGGAACTCTTATCTCGTGTCGTGGCGTGCAGTTTCCACGGGGTTTGCGTTTCTGCTCGGTCTCGCCTGCTCCGCCTTGCTTCTTGACCTTTTCAGGACAATCGACACGAATATGGTCTTCGCTTCCACACACAAAGCATTGTCGCGTCTTTTTAGACCCGCCGGTCTTCCCTAGCTGTGAACTCACTCGGTCTTGATCACCACCTTTGCTTTGGCCTCCTCTTTGGCCTCCTCTTTATCCTCCTTTCTTTTCGCTGCGCTTGCCTCTGAACTTCTTTTGCCGAGCGGCCGCTGCAAGAATGAACTCTCGAGTCCTCTCTGGAGTGTACACACTAGGGCTGCGCCGTAGTAAATGGAAGACTTCAAACGCTCAAATTCGATTTGATCTGGTAAACTCTCAAGCACCATATCCACCATCGTGTTATCTGATACAGTGTGAATCAGATTTCCAAGCTCGGTCTTGAGGTTGAACAGCTTGCAAAGATGAAGATTTGCATCTCCTTAAGGTACGAGTTTCGTGTTCCAAAGCTCATTCTCCACGCGACGGATCGTGTAGGCCTTAATTGTCTCACTCTGTTTCCCTTCATACAGGTTACAAAGCTCAGTCCACATCTCCGATCCGGTCTCCTTATCGCGTAGCTGTTGCAGGACGTCTGCCGGTACCGATGTGCCAATCATGCGCATGATTTTCAGTGGCTTCTTCTCGAACTCTTCCTTCTTCTTCTCTGCACTTACAGTCTCGATCATCGCCTTAGGCATCACACCAGTGGCAATGTCTTTCAGGTCTTGTTCCTTGAAGCCGTTCAGCACCGCCCATTTTATACGTCTGCCAATCCTTGCCGTTCCAGGTTTTCGCCACTCCATCGCTTGTGTCCTTCATCGGCTTAGTCATCGTCACCAACCGAACAAAGTGGAGTCACTTGGGCTCAATATTCTAGTTCAAACCCTCCATGGCCAACTCCTCCAACGACGGCACCACACTCTACATGCCACGAAACGGGGCGTCGAACAGTCCCGCTCTGTTAACGTTTACATTGAAATTTCTATTTAGCATCAGCTCACATACAAGCGCAAGAGTTGCAGCTAAGGCATTTGCTGCGGCCAAGCGGGGTGGACTGGGCATAGTCAAAAGGGCGGTGATTGCAAACTAAGTAGGAACAATTCAACTCGGTTACGAGCACTTCACACTTGCAATGAAAAAGAAGACTGGATTATTTGAGCGTTAGTTGTGCCCCACCAGAGCTCCTAACAACACCCACGGGTTCAACCCCGTTCTCATACAACAATCTGATCTACTCGAGTCTCAGCTATTTTCTCAGTACCAGCTTCTCAGCTCCTTTCCCAACTCCGTGTAACCAGACCTCTGGAATGAATTCCAACAGGAACCAGTCAATGTCACTGGCATCACTAGCACAGAACCCGGGAACCCATCCATCTCGAGTTCTGTAAAGCTGGCAAAACGGCCTACCCATTTTAAAAACAACTTATCATAGGGCGATGTAACCATGTAGTACCCGACCAAGAACCAACACCAGTTGCGACCAGCGCGACCAGACCCTTACGGTCCGCAACTTGCGGATCGCCTGTAAAAAAAAACTCAAAATACAGTTGTGAGAAATATAAGACACACGCATAGGGTTCAGATCAATGAGCAAGCGTCAATAGCATATGTGCATGAACGATATCCTCAAAAGGGCATGCGAAATTTGCCGGGAGGCTAAGGTATACGATAGGTTGTCGTTAAGCTTTAAATTAAATCATTTAAGGATTTAGATTCCTGCCCTCTCACATTAGCGGGTCAATTATAAAAAGAAATTAAGATGAGTAAAACGTTGATTCATACCTGAATCAGCTCGCGCTATGCGTTTATTGAGTATCTGACCACCCGCAAGTAAAAGTGAATTGAGACTCTATTCATATTACCTCACGCAAGGATTCATATTTACTTGCACATGCTAAAGTAAATTAAGGATTCATATTAACTCGCGCGTAAGAATGAGTTTAGGCTTGGCTTACATTTACTGTACATGTGTTTAGCCCGCGAGATAAGCGTGATTTAAGTGGGGTCTAAGAAGATATCGTGAGATCTTGCAGAGGAACACGCCATAATATCGAAAACATTAGGCTTTAAAAATTACACACACACTTCTTCACTCACGTAGACACCTTAACTCTTTCGCAGTCCTTTGGTCGGAAAATGTATACCGGATGGCTTGCTTCGACCACTGCATGCTCGCAAGGTTGAAATAAGTACATTAATCTGGATATTTAAATTTGTTTTTGCAACGGGCGATCCGCAACGGGCGATCACCCGTATCTGCGGATGGGTAGTGCTAGTCATGTTTACAAACAGCTCTCATAATGATTACAGATGAACACTTTTCGAAGGAAGCATACTCAAGTGTACCTTCAAAATGGTACACAAGTAAAGCTAGCAACCATGCATTGTTTTCGATTTGCGCAACTTTGGACCGCAAATGCAAAAAGTAAACGTGACTAACACCACCCACCCGCTCGATGGATCCTAATAAATACGAGGAAAGTAGTTGAGTGCACGCAAGGAAAGCCGGTATAATGATTTGACGCACGATAGTTCTACCATCAGCACGCCCGAATCCTCATAATATCTTCATGTAGCAATTTTCTACTAAGTCCGCGCAATTGTCTCCCTCGAACAATGCCTCTCAAAGTTGTCTTAACACCACCCTTGCGCTGCTTCATATCGCTGGCGGTTCTCGCTCTGCTAGTGTGTATCGACGGCGGTTCTACGAGCGCTACGGCATCCAGCGTTAACAACGCCAGATATAATGCTCTGAATCGCGATGTGGACGGTCAAATTAATCGTTACTTGCGTGAGAGCGAGTAGACAGCTGTAAAAAAGGATGACCGCCTGGAGGGGAGGGCGATTGTCATTAAGCCGTCAGCTGCTGCGGTACTTCAAAAGCTGATCAACTCGCAGTCAATGAAAAAGCTCTCAACAAGAGCCATGGAAATTCTTACATCCAACAACCAAAGGGCTACCGACAAACTGTTTGCGAGTCTCGGGGTCTGGGAGGTGGAATCGAAGCTGTTTGCGTCTGCACCGTATCAAAAGTGGGCTACATCCGTGATGAAATCCTACAGGAAGGACCCTGAAAAGGGCCAAACAGCGATATTCTCTACACTTGTACGTCGCCACAACGATGGGTTTCTGGCCAAACTGGTATCAGAAGCACAGCCAACCGCAGCGGCGATAAGGACAGCCAAGAACATTGAATCGATGCAGATAGACAACTGAGTCACAAACAGAAAAACGGAGAAGAACATCTACAAGCTTTTGAAGCTGGACGCGAATGATAAGAATCTTCTGAGAAATCCATTGTTGAATACGTGGGTTTCGTTCGTCAAAAAGCTTGGTAACGTGGATCCGTACAATTTGTTGCAGCTCAAGTCAAGAAAAACCAATGAAGAAGAAGCACTAGCTCACATGCTAATTGCAGCAAAGGACGATAGCCTTACAAGCAGTGTGGCTCGTAATCTGGAGAGCGCACTGCCTACAACCTGGCTGAGGGATGGTAAAACGACAGATGACGTTGCCAAGCTTCTCCGACTAAACGCAGACAAGGGAGAAAGTTTTTTGCGGAACGCAGCTCTGCCCACGTGGTTGTCGTACATCCGACAAAGCAACAAAGATCCCAACAACGTTTTGTTCTTGGAGCTGCAGACTCGATTTAACGATGCACAGTTAGCCAGAGTGTTAGTCGCGGCGTCGGGAGACTTAAACGTGAAGATCGATGTCACTGCTCTGCAGAAGTTACAGCTCAGTAAATGGCTTGAAAGGGGGAACAATGCAGATGACATTTTCAAACATCTGAGCCTAAACAAGGAAGGTGAAAAACTTCTAGAGAGCTCAATGTTTAATACTTGGGTTTCCTACGTGAAGTTAGTAGACGATACAAATACTGACGCCTTGGTGTTCTCGGTGATCAAGAAGCACTACAGCGACGAAATCCTGGAGAAAATTATTGTTCAAGCGAAAACGAGGCCATCTACAAGAACATTGGCTTCAAATTTGGAGGCGGAAATGTGGCGAAGCCAAGGGAAAACTGCGGATGATATTTTTAAATTCTTGCGACTTGACAAAACAGGTGATGATGACCCCCAATGCTTGACACTTGGATCTCGTATGTTGAAAGACTCAACAAATACGAGAAGCATCCAGATAAATTCGCTGTTTTTACGGAGCTCGAAAGACGCTTCGATTACGTGGACCTCGCACGAATGCTTAGCCATGCTAAGATCGGAGCCGAGATGAAAGGACATTCTGTAGAGCGTCTTTTCAGTTTGCGGAACCAGCAGTTCGATCAGTGGATGAACCAAAAGGGGTTGGATCCAGGAAGAGTCGCTGCACTGGTAGCCGAGCAACCGCATGACAAAAGAAACAACGGTGTCATTCTCGATTTCACTGACTTCTACAAAGCGAATGGTGGATCCCCGTTCTACTAATTGGGCGCTGCGCAAGTTTACGGTTCAGTAGACGCATTAACGATGCTACACCCAGTACTCGAAATAGGAGCTCTAACTGTTTAATCTAGCCCAGCTAAACAATGGCTGCGTTACGCCCAAACCTCTGCTGTTCTCTGAATTTTATATCCATTCTGACGAAAAATTACTCTAACTTCTTTTACTCAAATGCCAAACTATTTTTTTCAACAAAAAAACTTATATAAATTCACTTCAGCACTTGATACGCCTGTTGTGACGGGGTCACACAGCACCTTGCGCTAGAGGAAGTTATCTTCCGAGAGTATACAAACTCTCAGTGAACGGCAGTTCACAGGTCCCCTCTTTAATTAAAGAGAGCGAAGTGACCTAAATAAGGTAGATTGTAAACTGAGTATATTTATAGGTAGGTTAAGTTTGGGTTTAATACAAACTATTAGTTACCTATAGAAATGCAATGTCATTTAACCAATGGTTGGCTTTGAACGACTTTGGTACCTTGTACCAAATATCCCGGAGTATGACGTGTCATACTCCTGAAGTGTGAAGTGTCACACATCATGTAACCAGGGTACACTTAGGGCTACGTACCCCGTTACATCCTCCCCCACTTAGGTTCGGTTTACCGACCAATCAGAATGAAGAGGTGTTCATCACAAACTCTCATTCTCAAAGTCGAAAACCATCGACTTGGCCGCGCGAGCGCGGCGGAGGCTCACTTCACAGTTAGAGCCTCGAGCAGCAACCTGTGCGCTCTTCGTCTAGGTCTCCACTTCGACCGTTAACATGCCTCGTGGCACTGCTAAGAGCGGTGCTAAGACACCCTCCAAAGCTGCAGCCGGTAAGGCGCAGGCCAAGAGCACTAAGCCTCACGGCAAAGGCTCTGCACTCAAGGAGGCTACTCAGGTGGCCTCCGAGGCGATCGGTTCCTCGGGTGACGCGGCTGTGGACAAGCGCGCAAGTAAGCGCCGCAGCCCGTCGCCCTCATCTTCAGATAATCGTCCGAATCCTCGGTTCGTGGAACGTGAGCTCAACTCAGGCAGTGAAGACGATGCCGAGTCCGAGAGCACTCATGATGCTCCTGCGGGCTCTGTGGGAGGGCACAGCCCAGTGCCCAGTAAGCACAAAGATGGCAGCGTGCAGTCGCCCGCTAGTGATCACGGTGATCACAGTCCCAGGACCTCTGTACGCTCTGAGAGTCCGGCCGTCAAGGCTAAGGGCGCTCCCAAAGCCGGTGGCGATGAGGAAGAGAATCCTCGCAAACGTCTCTCGCTTGCCGAGGGTCTTGCGCGTGCTAAGGCCTCTAAAGCCGAAGGCGCCAAGCCCTCTAAGAAGCGTACAGCCTCTAAGTCTCCACTCCGCGAGGAGAAGGAGACTCGTCGCTCCTATCGGAGTATCTTCGACTCTTCGGATGAAACGGAGGAGAAGGAGGAAGAGGAGGGTGCTATCGTTGAGCCCAGGGAGGTCTCGAATGACCTCGACCAGCAGCAGGAGGAGTTCCAAGCTGCCCAACGTGTGCGTGGGGGTTCGGTGGTGGCACCCGTCAGCCAGGGAGCTGCCATCAACTCAAGAGGGTATTGGCCTCCCGAGGAGAGCTCTGGGGGCGACCTCTTCTTAGAGCTTCTCGTCGCTCCTCGTGGCCTTGTGGGCGGCCACACTTCTAGGGGCATCTATGAACGAGCCCTTGTTCAGAAAGAACAGTTGTTCGTCGACAACTTGGAGGCTGCTCGGTGTGTGCTTCTCGCGCCACACCGCATTCCCCTTAAGGACTTCACGACTTGTCGTAAGAAGCCCGAGACCCGGGGTGGTCTCTATCCACTTTGGGCATACCCCTTGGTTATGCCCGAGAACTGTCCCACGTGGAGTTCTTGTGAGGACATGTTCTGGGCGTGAGTGGAGACTCTTAAGTACTCGCCCACGGAGTTACGGGAACTCCATGAAGATCAGCTGATGTCCCGCATCCTGGACCAGCGTGATCTTCGTGTGAGGTTTTCCCACTTGATCAGCAAGCGTATGCTGCCAAGGGACATCCTGAAGCGCTCGGCTTCTAGCGCTCACGATGAGCGCGGGTACGGATTGTATTCATCGCCCGTACCCCGTTCGGGCAAGAAGCCCGGACTACTTATGAAGCTGCCGCCGCTTCTGCTCCCAGATTGCGACAGCCTTCGGGCAGTCAATCAAGAGCCATTCAATCGGCTCCCACGAGTTCTCGGAGTGGGCATAACCCCTCCACTTCACGAGGAGCTGTCGCTCACCGCGACGCCGTTGCTCCTGGAGGATCTGCTCGACGTGGAAGTGGACTTCTCCATTCCGGTCAAGCAGGGGCGGAGGTGCCCTCGTACGAGTACGAGTACTCGGCGCCTCCCGAGAGCCACTCTCGTCCGAGTGCTCCGACTGCGGGTCCGACACGGGACCCTGAGGTTGACCGCCTCCGTCAACGCGTCCTCATGCTTGAGATTGCACTTGGCCTTGGGACTGGCGGTAATGCTGCCGCCCAGGCCGGGAATCAGGGCGAGCTCGCTCGTCTTGCGGGTCGCCTGGACCTGGTGGAGCGAGAGGTCGCGAGCCTGCACCTGCGGGTGGACCGCCGGGCCTCTTCGTCCGATCTGGACGAGGCCGTTCGCATGATCCGACGGATCGAGGCTTTGTTGCCACGTCCGGAGCCGCCTGCGGCACACTCCCAGACGTACGCGTATGGTGCGTACCCGGCGTACTCAGCGTACTCGGCGTATGGCGCCGGGGTCCGTTCGTATGGAGCCCCTCCGGCGTACGGTCTTGACCGCAGCCTTGCCGTCCCGACCGAGGCTTGGGTGCCTGCTCCGACGCCCTCGTCGACGACTGTGACCGGCCCTCGCTTCGAGGAGCTGGGTCGAGGGGGGTCTGCGAGTCAGCAGCCCCCTGCGGGTCAAAGTATCGCTTAAGACGTCCGACATAGAACGTCGGGTGCGTCGTCATTGACTTTGGAAGGTCGATGGTGTACGACGCACCATGTCTGGCCAGGACTGCAAAAGGTCCGATGAAGCGGTGCTTCAGTTTGTTGCTGCCGACAGAGCTAACAGTGTCTAGAGGTAGGTTCCTCGTGTCTAGCAACACTAAGTCACCAATCTCAAATATACTTATATTTCCTCTTCCTTGTTTGTCCGAGTACTCCTTTTGTTTATCTTGGGCCGCTGTCATGGCATCGCGGACCCTGCTGACAATGTTCAGCTTGGTATCCATAAAGGATTCCACCTGTTTCCGCAGCGAAACTGGCCTCACATCCGAGACCTGGGAGGAAAGGGCTTTCCGAGCCTCTCCCCCACTTAGAATAGAGGGGTCAGTGTCTCCTCGAAGAGTAAGAGGCACTCTGGGGTGGCGGAAGCCGTTCAAGTAGAACGGCGTGAACCCCGTGGACGCGTGCACCGCGTTGTTGAGCGCAAACTCAACAACTGGAAGCTGCGTCGACCACGTACGTGGCGCTGCCGCGCACACACTGCGCAGAGTGTCCTCAAGCACTCGATTGACGCGCTCTGTTTGGCCGTCTGTCTGCGGATGATCCGCAATGGACATCTGCAGACGAGTTCCCAGTAAAGGGAACAGCGTTTTCCAAAACGCAGCAGTGAACCGCGGGTCTCGGTCCGAGACAATCGTCTCCGAGAGACCGTGATAGCGGAACACGCCATTGACGAACAACCTTGCGGTTTGTTTGCCCGTTACAGTGACGGGAACTGGAGCAAGATGTACCATCTTGCTCAGCCGACACACGAACACCAAAATTCCGGTGTTGCCGTGTCCGTCGGCGGGGAGCCCAAAGATGAAGTCAAAACTCATCGACTTCCACAATCAGCCGGTACGGGCAGGCTCTGTAGTGGAGCTGAAGAGTGCCCTGCGGGTTTGACCCGCTGACATGTTTCACATGTCTTGACGTACCGGGCGACCCACTTGTACATGTGGGTCCCCCAGAAGGACTGAGAGACCGACAGAAAGGTCTTCTCGCGGCCCAAGTGTCCGCTGGAGGGCGCGTCATGCGCCTCCGCGAGGATGTCGAACTTCAGATCCTCGTCGTTGGGTACGACCACCCGTGGAGGATCAGTGGGCTCCACCCGATAATAGAGGAGGCCCTCCTTCAACTCATATCGGTGGAGCCGTGAGCGCTGTCGCGACGAGGGCCAGTCGGACTTCGCGCTCGTTCCGGCCTTAAGGAACTTGACGATAGGTGCGACAGCCTCATCGTCCCGATACGCCATGCGTATCCGATCATATAGATCCGTTGTTACCCGCGTGATGTGGGCCAACTCATAGTCGGGACGCCGAGAGAGGGCGTCCGCAAGCACGTTGAGCTTGCCCGGCTTGTATTCGACGCGGAAGTTGTATTCCGCGAAGAAGGACAGCCACCTCGCCATCGTTTGGGAGAGGTGAGGCGAGTTAGTCGCCGTCCTCAAGGACGCGTGGTCTGTGTAGATCACAAAGGGCCTAGAGCCCAGAAGGTGAACACGGAACTTCACAAGGGCATATTTCATTGCCAGGAGCTCCTTGTCATGGACAGGGTAGTTCCGCTCGGCGGCTTTGAGCTGCCTGGACTGGAACGAGATGACTCGTTCCTGTCCAGCCGTGTCGTCCTGCAGCAATGCACACCCGATGGCGTAATCGGAGGCATCGCAGACGACGCTAAATGGCTTCGTCTCGTCCGGCAGAGCCAGGACAGGGGCCTCTTGGAGACTGGCCTTGATGCTGTCAAAAGCATCCTGGTGCTCTTGCTCCCAGCGCCAGTCGACGTCCTTCTGAAGGAAGCTCGACAAGGGCTTAGCGAAGCCCGCGTACCCAGCGCTGTACTTGTGAAGGTAGTTGGCCAAGCCCAACCACTTTCGAAGATCCTTCTGGGATCGGGGCGTCGGCCATGCTGCTATGGCCTTGACCTTGTCTGGGTCAGCCCGAACGCCCACGTTGCTTACGAAGCAACCGAGAACTTTAATCTCTGATGACGCGAAAACGCACTTGTCGATGTTGGCGTAGAGCTTGTTCGCTCGCATCACGTCCAACACTCAACGGAGGTGTCCTAGATGCACCTCCATGGCCGTCTTGCCTCCCTCGGCACGGCTATGGACGAAAATGTCGTCGAAGTACGTCTGTACGAAGGTACGCAAAGGGCGGAACAATTGCGTCACCAGGCGATTGAACGTCGCCGGGGCGTTAGACAAGCCCTGCGGCAAGACGAGTCACTCCCAAAGCATGGCGCTTGGAGTGCTTACCCCGGTGAGCGGGATGTCACTCTCTCGCATCAGGATTTGGTAGTATCCGTCTACCAAATCCAGCGCACTGTACAGTACGCTCCCGGCCATGTTGTTCAACAACACATCCTTTCGTGGGATCGGTGTTTGGGCCGGCACCGTTGCGTTGTTCAGCTTGTTATAAGCGTGAACCAGACGCCACTTTCCGTTCGGCTTACGAACACAGAAAGTCGGCGTCGAGTGCGGGGATTTCGACTCCCGCACCATGCCTGCCTTCGCTTTCGCGGCGAAGAAGGCATCAATGACCTCGCACTGTTCGCGCGGGAGAGGCCATTGCCTCGTGGCACAATACTTTGTGCCGGGCACGAGATCAATCTCGTGCCGTACGCCTCGGTCCGGTGGGAGTTGGGTCGGTGGGTGTTTGTTCACCACGTCTGCATACTCCGTCACCAAAGGATACACCGGATCCTTGGGGTTCTTGAGAATCTCAGAACCCAAGCGCGCTTGACGCTGCTTGTTCATGTCTTCCAGGACGTTCTCGTCCAAGACAGAGGAGGAGTTCAGCTCCTCCTGAGTGGTCTCAGGTCTCATTAGTACCATCTCAGCAATCTCTCCCGCCTTGAGGTTGGCCAGGAAAGACTCAGCCGTCATTTCCTCGAGGTTCAGTATCTCTGCAACCTCTGGCAACGGTTCCAAGTGGACACCAGATGCCTTGACGGGTAAACCTGTCTCGCCATCGAAGAAGTGATAACACTCTTCCACCGACCTTGTCGGAGGAGCCCGGGCCCTGGACTCCGAGTCGCTTGAAGCGACGTCGATCGGAACGAAGTTCGGATCCGACTTGAGGCGGCGGCGGCGTCTTTGTCGACGGCGTCTGTGACGGGGAGCTTTGCTGCCCACGTTTTGGAATGTCGTCGCTACGACATCCGAGGCACTCGTGGCCTCGTGTGGTACTGTGGTACCCACACAGGAAGCGTGTCCAACGCCTTCCTCTTCAGTTAAGGTCTGGGCGACCGCGTGTGGTATTGTGTTACCCACACAGGAAGCGTGTTCAACGCCTTCCTCTTCAGTTAAGGCCTGGGCGACCGCGTGTGGCTCTGTGTTACCCACACAGGAAGCGTATCCGACGTCTTCCTCTTCAGTTAAGGTCTGGGCGACCGCGTGTGACACTGTGTTACCCACACTGGAAGCGTATCCGACGTCTTCCTCTTCAGTTAAGGTCTGGGTGACCGTGAGTGGACCTCTGTTACCCACTCTGAACACGCTGTTCTCAGTGTTCATGACAACTGCAGCTGTCTGCGGAACTAAGTTACCCGCCTGTGGACCTAAGCTACCCACTTGGCCAGCGCCTTTTCTGGGCGCGGCCACCATCAAAACATCCTCGGAGTCGTCATATACGTCGACGACTCCCAAGCGCCTGCCGGATGCTTTGGTACCCTGGCAGCCCTCGCGGGCGCCCCGGGTCCTGACAGAGGTGGGAACATGACTCACCAATGCTCTGTCGGACTGCGCAGGGCGGCTGGCACCGATTGCCTTGCCTCGCCAGTCGATCCAGGGCTCGTGCTTCTCAAGCCAGGGCATGCCCAGGATCATATCATATGGATCCATATCAAGAACACTGAGCTGTTCAAGGCTGTCAAAGTCTTCAAACTTGACAGCCAGATCCACTTGGACGTTGGGGACAGTGACGACCTTCCCGTCGGCCAGTCGCACTGACACCGTCCCGTTGCCCTTGCTTTCTCTCAAAGCCTCGGACAACTTGTTGCTGTTACGAGCAACCGTCTGGCGGCGTGCGAAATTCTTCGACGCCCCAGAGTCAATCAAGATTCTAAAGGGATGATCGTATCCCCGTACACATCCGTGTACTACGAGCAACCCGCCGCTGCGCTTCGCCGATTCGAGAGTGCGAAGACTCTCAGGGGCTAAGTCCCCGTGGTACGCGCCACCCGCGCACCCATCACGAAGACTTAGTTCTTCCCCAGTAGGGCGCCCCGCCCCTACTGGTTCCCTGCGTTCCCCTGTCCCCGGGATCCTGGCTTTTGCCAGCGACCCTTGAGGACGGGATTGGGGAAGGACCGTCTGCGGAGTCTTTTCGCGGGACAGTCGCGCTTGAAGTGGTCCATCTTCCCACAGCCGAAGCAGCGGATATCACGCTGTTCGGCGGACCCGAGTTCCATGGGAACTGGTCCGTTGGGGCTTGTTCGACCGGGAGCCGACAAGGAACTCCCAGGCCACGCTGAGGCCGGCGTACGCGCCTGGCGATGGCTGTACTCTTCTTGAAGAGCCACTTGAATCGCCTCTTCAAGGGTGCTTGCCTGCACCCGGAACATCTGAGTGCGTGAGGGGCCCACTCGAAGGCCGTCCATGAACACAGTCATCTTGATGTGTTCATTGAGTGGGTTTCCCACTAGGGACGCCGTGAGCTCCCGTATCTCTTGCACATAGTCGTGCAGTTCGCGCCTTCCTTGTTTACACGCGAGGAAGCGCGAACGCTGGCGGTACTCGTAGTTCGCCGGGAGGAACGCGGCTCGGAGCTGTTCTCACAGCTGAGCCCAGGATGTGAAACATCCAGGGGATGTTGCTTCCCGAGTGTACACGCAACTCTTAGCACGACCGCTAAGGTTGGAGAGTGCAAAAGCAACACGCAGTTGCTCGGTCGAGATCAGAGTTGCGTCTATCGCGAGCTCTACTTCTTGGACCCAGAAGTGAAGGTTCTCGCCTTCCTTCCCTTCATACAGCTTTACCTTCAGCCGTATTGGCTTCGGGTGAGGCGGATTTGCTTCCGCCGCCGGAGCCTGCAGGTTCTCCCGCACATGCGCGATGAGGCCCTGCTCGTACGCGTCGAATGCTTTGACGCGCTCGAGCTGCTCAGCCGGTGTTGATACCACCAGGCTCTGCAGGGCCTCCATCCCGAAGATGCCTGCCATCTTCCGAACCGACTCGAACTGAGAGTCGTTCATATGGGAGAAGTCGTTCCTATCCATGGCAACGAACTTCGGAGGTTCAGGTAGTCTACCCGCGATGGCGTGGATTGACTACAAGTGCTACCAAATGTGACGGGGTCACACAGCACCTTGCGCTAGAGGAAGTTATCTTCCGAGAGTATACAAACTCTCAGTGAACGGCAGCTCACAGGTCCCCTCTTTAATTAAAGAGGGCGAAGTGACCTAAATAAGGTAGATTGTAAACTGAGTATATTTATAGGTAGGTTAAGTTTGGATTTAATACAAACTATAAGTTACCTATAGAAATGCAATGTCATTTAACCAATGGTTGGCTTTGAACGACTTTGGTACCTTGTACCAAATATCCCGGAGTATGACGTGTCATACTCCTGAAGTGTGAAGTGTCACACATCATGTAACCTGGGTACACTTAGGGCTACGTACCCCGTTACACCTGTACTATAAGATCTACATTGGATTGTCGTACCCAATATAGTGGATATTCTCCTCTTAACGTCCATAACCTGGCATTTCAGCTTGTATCGAAACAGCACTTTAACTTTAATCAAGAAGAATTGTAATGTTTATATGAATACATGTATCCTCTGTACCAGTGATGCCACCCCTGTGATTGTTCCTTGTGGCGATCAAGGGTAGCACCACCTCCCCGTGAATGTTGTTCGACCAGACTTCGCATATGATGCGGCTGCGAAATGGGAGCTAATATTCTTGTAAAGTATGTATAGATAGAATTAAAACGTACATTGTTTTGGCGCTTTGAGTATGTTAAACACGTTTTCTGAACGCAGTACCCCTGCAAGTTTCAACATGTAATAACATAGGGTTCGGAGCTGAGAGGGACCAGACGCAATGGCAGCGCCCGGAGTAGCAAGAGCAGCACGACTGTAGTTCGCGTCTTCGCCCCCCAAGCCCAAGCGTCCAGGAATCTACCTCCTCTGCCCGTGGCGGTGCCGTTGCCTTGGTTCTCTTCGAGCGCCCTTCAGGCCAACCCCACGTTAACGCCTCCTCCCTAGACTGGACAGTTGGCACTGGAAGCCACTCCGACTTCTCCACCTCCCGCGTTGGTTCCGACCCCAGCGGCGTCTTGTGTCTGGGTCTCTCCTCCATCCTCGGCTCAGCCAGCCTTGCCTCCGGTGCCAGGTATGCCATCGATAGGTTCTACAGCGGCCTCGCCCACGCCGGCAGCGGGCGAGCCGGCCGCACGCGTCGAGCGAGTATGAGCATGGTAACGAGGAAGATGAGTGCGACAACTAATGCGGAGGCGCGGCGCCAGAAGAAGCGTCTCGCAGTCAACAAGGATGAGGACGCAGTGCAGGCAGTGCGAGCATCCACCGTGGCAGTCGGCACCTCGTCCGCGCCAAGGCTCAATCCCCGTCGGATCCGTTCTCAGTCTGCGGTGGTGACTACACCTCCAGCACCCATCCCACCTGGTCATTCAAATCCACCCCCACTTGCGTCTGGGCTGCCCCGCTGGGTTGAGTCGTACCCGAGCGACGTCCTGTGCCCAGTACTGCGCCCAGCACCCATGGGCTCGGAGCCAATAACCGCATCAGCCAGTGACCGACAGACCACCACCACCGCGCGCCACACCAATCCAGCGTGCCCTCTGCCGCTGCCGCTGGCGCGCCTCACGCCGCCTACAGCCCTTCACTTGTCAGCACGTCGGGGCCGGTCAGTGGCCCGCCGCCCGGTCAGTCCTCGCCCAGTCGCCCACCCTCCGATACCCCAGGCGCGACGGTAGCACAGTGCGGCTCACCCCCTACCACCATCGGCACCAGACCAGCGCACTCTCTACGTGAGCCATTCGACCTCGTCAAATTGCTCAGTAGCTTCGACGCCAACACCAACCAGGCCACCCCTAGCGCTTCCTCTCTCTCCGCGGCCCGTCAAGTCCCCGGCTGTCCGGCTAAGCAACCGCCCAGCATATCCCCGGTCCGGTACAGCTCCTGGCCTATATGAGCCCTTTAAATTAGCCCAAGATCTAGTCGTACTGTTCTCGCCATTCAGGCAGTTTCTTCAAGCCTGCCCTGAAAGCCCATTGCCTGAGCCTTCAGCCCTCACCTCCGCTGCCACGGACATGGGAACCGTACCGAGGCCTTCCTTTCGGCCACAAGTGAGCCTCCGCGACTGGCTCTCACCCGAAGCCGTGTGCAGTATGCGCGTGGCCCAGTTCCCGCCACCGGACCAGCGCGCCAGAGGGGACTTCCTATCATTGTCATCCATATGCCTCTCACCGTGCATACACTTACTGACAGACACCAGCTGGTGAACACGATACACCGACTTCGTTTGGCTTAACCGTGTGCACGTTAAAAAGTGTGCACTTCGACGGCAACCCAACGATTACCAGATAAACCGCCGGGCTTTGCGCTAGCTGGCACGGAGTGTCCATCATGCACTAATGTCGCGCCGACTCAGCAACCCAGCTTCGAGCATTAGCGCCGCCGTCAAGGGTGAGGGTGTGTCGTCCGACACCAACCGCACCTTTGGTGTCGGACGACCCAACCTCATAACCCCTCGTGTCCATCATGCACTAATGTCGCGCCGACTCAGCAACACAGCTTCGAGCATTAGCGCCGCCGTCAAGGGTGAGGGTGTGTCGTCCGACACCAACCGCACCTTTGGTGTCGGACGACCCAACCTCATAAACCCTCGTGTCCATCATGCACTAATGTCGCGCCGACTCAGCAACTCAGCTTCGAGCATTAACGCCGCCGTCAAGGGTGAGGGTGTGTCGTCCGACACCAACCGCACCTTTGGTGTCGGACGACCCAACCTCATAACCCCTCGTGTCCATCATGCACTAATGTCGCGCCGACTCAGCAACCCAGCTTCGAGCATTAGCGCCGCCGTCAAGGGTGAGGGTGTGTCGTCCGACACCAACCGCACCTTTGGTGTCGGACGACCCAACCTCATAAACCCTCGTGTCCATCATGCACTAATGTCGCGCCGACTCAGCAACTCAGCTTCGAGCATTAACGCCGCCGCAAGGGTGAGGTTGGGTCGTCCGACACCGACCTCACCTTTGACGTCGGCTGTAACGCGGAACTGCCTCTGCCTCGAGCACGCAATACGTAGTTCGACCTGCTCGGAGCGGTACAAGGTCTGCTCACATTTGCGCACGCCGAGTGGCACGAGATCTTCACGCGCCCCCTACCCCGCATTCTTGAGCTCGTCGTCGACGTAGACTCCAACCGTACGCCGCAGCGCGTGCAATGGACACTGCACGAGGTCAACCAGCACCTTGGGTCTGTGTGCGCTCTGCTTTCATGCGACTCTCCCTTCTGGTGATGAGTCTTTTTAGTCCCCAGCAATGCGAATCGCGTTCCGGTTCACTATGACTCTCCTAGATATCGCCATTACTGGCGGCACACACACTGCGACAGCCCTGCCTAGCCTAAGCGCGCCTTCCTCGGACATTCGGCCCCGTGCACGTGGCCACCGCATACACCGAGGTGATGCCCCACGTCCGTCTCCTCGCCCGAGTGGCATTTCAGCCATCGCTCGCGCCATCATCTTACGTACTCAGATGAAGAGAAGACATGCCTGCGCTTCTTCGGTGGGGACATGTGCTTCGGTGGAACCACGGACACGTGCGGTGGGTTGGAAACACATCTCGCCAGACGAGCCCCCTGCTCCACTGGTGAACTTTGCCACCAAGCAGTTCGGTCAATGGTAGCTGTCCGACCGCCGCCGCACCTATTTCGGCCGAGGTACTGCTGAGTTTCCAGTGCTCCGATACCCCATACTCAGGGTGTCTGAATATACACACGTATACAGACACCCTGGGTTCTCGTGAGCCACACGGCTTATTCCAACCACTCATCACAATTGTCGACGTGAATCCTTGTATCACTACCGACGGATATGTGTGTGCGTCACCCCAGCCAGTTCAGCCAAATGCGGGTGAGTGGCCGCCTGCTTACAGCGCCGGCCATTAGAACCGAAGACTCAGGTTCGAGCGCCGCCCAGCGCTCACCTCCTCCAATCACACACGCGTCTTCCGGTGACAGTCCAAGGATTTAGGCTGATTGTTGTAGTGTTGCTGGATCAGCAAACTATGCGAGCTTGCCGAATCCAACTTACCAACAGCGCCCGGTCACCGACTAACGGAAGGGGTCCCCCGATGATCCGCGATCTGCTGAACTTCCCTCACCTTGTGTACCTGTAGGTAGAGTGAGATTGTGCCCTCTCGGTAACTTTCGAATAATTATGGTGTTGAAGCTTGGGTGGCTTGACAAGATGTGAGGATGGGGTGGAGCAGTAGTGGTAAAATCTTCTCTCTGCGTCGGTAGTTGCTTCTAGATCTCAAGCGAGTATTCGAACTTGGTGGATTCAGGGCCTATATCTGGGATCTGGGCGTAGGGTTGCCTTGCGGGTGTGTTCGCTTGCGTTTGCGTTTCTTCGCATCGTCTTGTCGCTTCCTATAGGATCTTGATAGTTGAAAGTCGATAGGTATATTCGGTCAGGTAGTAAACCCGAGTACCTTTATGGATCTGAACGTATAAGGAAAGCTCACTAGGTGGTGGAATCAGGCCAATATATTATCCCATAATCACTACACACGCTCGACCTGTAATTTCCAACCTTCACCGAGCTCGTACGGCCAATATAGTTCCGATTATCGGGGGCAGGAGGACAGGAGGGCACTTGTGTAATACAATGCAAACTCGATTCTGATTCATAGTTAAGCCTATACCTACCTGAATGTCTACCTTCTATGTCTTTTACCTGCTAAATCCCCAACCAGGCTCGGCTGCCTACCCTTTCCCTCATTCGTCCAGCACCTCAGATGTACCAGGATCAGATCCAATGAATCCATGGCGTAATCATCGTGAGGTCACGATATTACGAGTATACGGTTCTGGATCCAAGCCACTTTAGCCCACGTTACTGCAAGTGTACACTTCATCGTGGATCTGAACCCTCCAATCATCCGACACCACACCACGAATGTCTGCGGTCTCCATCACTCCACGAAAGTTCGAGGCCCATTGGATCCACCACCCTATACCATATATCCTAGTCGCTCTGCCTGGGACCCCCCCATCCATTTACCCGGTTTTAGGTGAATGGGATCCGGGAGATCTAGAGGTGGATCTTGTCTCCTCATTCGCCGTTAATATCAGGAATACATTCAGATGGTGTCTACAACCCTTCCTCCATAGGACCCCCACTCGATTCACCCCCATATGGTGGATCTCATATCCCGAGGTGTAATCTGGCGAGGGTGGGTCCGAACCTCCACTTGGTTGATCTCAGTCATACTGCCCATAACCGTTTTCCCCTTGCCATTCTTCATACTCTTAGCCACTGTTATCCCCCAGATCCATCGTCTGTTATCTTCTTATTCCCGATCCACACAGTCGGCCCATATCGGATACGGATCGAGGTGCTTCCTCCGTGGCCTACCAATTAACGGTATCGCCCCACGTCATCTACGTCATCTAGAGATTCATATAGATAGTGTTGACCTTTGATCCACTTCACCTCGGTCTAATCCACTTCGTGTAGTACGCATCCACTTCGAGCGGTCTGGTTCCACTCAAACCACCACGTGTCGTCACTAATCCGTGATAATGACTCCTCGTCGGATCACATCTCTCATTTCTGAGAAAGCACTTCACCACACCGGTATTCTTCCGCGTGTTCGCCGTCTGCCGTACACCGCATACTAACCCCCGCGATTTCCTGTTCCACAGTCTCTTAGCGCCATAAACCCATCACAAGATAACAAACCAGCTATATGCATATTGTCGTCACGCGCCAGGCTGACACGGGTTCGTGTCTCAGGTTTCCAGCGCGCAAGACTTTGGGATTCAATTCGCGACACGTCCCCCTCCTCTGCATTCCGCGAAGTCAACGTGCACTTTCTCGTCCGACACGGCACTCGAGCTCGACAAACCCATGCAACACGCCACTATAGATGGTGTTCCTGACCTTCGACCCCATGAGCCAGATCCACCCTTGGATCCAAATTAAATTCATATCTGGATCTGGGTCAAATTCTGAACCATCTTTTTGTGGTATCGGCATCTGCACCGGAACGTCGCATTATTCAGCTTGCTGTGTGCATGAACGATGTGCCACCCGCCCTGTGGTTTCTTGCTACATAACATTGTGCCCTATGAGGAGGACTTTGACTCCTGCACTTGACCCGCCTTATGACGACTGTCAAAGAAGTCTTCGATTGTCTTTACTTGATCTCGCGGAGAGGTCACTACCGCATCGCACAGTACTTCGCACCCGGCACGAGGGCGATCGTGTTGTATACCCTTGTCCTGCAAAGGTTCCGCAGAAATCTTATTTGGGAGCACATCCTTGTGCTCCTGCAGAACATCGTAGAAGGGGGTTGACTTCAGCGAGTCATAAATCTGCTCGTCAACGCGCTGCTCCTTTGACTTCGCGCTGAGGGTGTCCTGCGTTCAGCGGTATTTGCAGCGTGGAGCTGTCTCAACTCCTGCGCTTCGCTTTTCATCCTTTCAGTATCCGAACGGATGCGTATCTGTTTGATGCGTCCATCGCACAGGCCCTTCGCGAAGCTCACCGAGATCATGACCGGAAGCGACGTCATCTCTGTCGCACTCGTCGAAGGATTCTCCAGCTGGATTAATCGTTACTGGAGACATGTACGGGCTCGCATCAAGACGTTCAACGTCTCAACCCACGAGGTCTTTTCCAATGTCTGCCCGGCAGACATCGCTCGGGTCGCCTTAGTCACGGCCTCAGACTTGCGCAGCTTACGTCGCTTGCAACGTCTTTTGTTCTTGTGAAGCCCGGCACACGTTTCTCGTCCAGGCCCGGCCTTGGACGGATTTCCGTTGTAATCGTCAGCGGGTTTTTTTTGCGGGCGGGAATGACCAAGCCCGACTTGATTACTTGCCGCTTTACACGTTAGCACGCAAGCGTTTTCAGTACTGGACGTTTACAACTGGGAGCTGGGTCGACTTCCGGAGTCGGCACGTCCTTGTCATAACGACGCCTTTCGGCCGTGCCTTTCGTGATTTTAACCAACACGACCGTGGCATAGCCCGTAGCTGACACGCCGACCTCATAGCTGTTGGCGGTAGCTGGGGTCCCTTGCATATCTGATACGTCAGTCCCCGGGACAGACGCACCACCGTCACAGTCACTGTATGTGACTGGATGTTCATCCATGCTTGATCAATCAACTCCAAGCGTTGAATAGGTCATTGAAGTAGAACGTGTCTCAAATCTGATATTTGATTTGAGACCGATTCAACGATTGGCTCAGTCGCTGTAAGCTGTGTACCGATATCGGAGGCTGCAACGAATGGTGATACCTCAACAGTTCGATAGGATAGACCTTGCGGTGCATGCTCGACACTGACAAGTCCATCGCTCTCTGTCGTGTTGCATCCGAAGTGTACAAATGTACACTTCTCCCAGTTGATCACAGGATCATGCCGTACGAGCCGCGTCAAGCTCAATAACCAGTCAAACTTGTCGACCAGGTCCAGGACGATAAGATATCCCATAAACACCCCGTGTTTGTACGCGAAGCGCATGCGCACTATGCCGTTCTGATGGTGGCACCTGTTGCCTTCCGCACCTCTAATCCACTTTGAGATGTTTTAACTTCCTCAAAGCTCAGCTTCGTGAGAAGTTCCAGTCGAACACAGTTGTTCGACGCACCTGAGTCAACCAATGTACGAAGAGAGTCTACTCTTATTGACGCCACTTTTAGGATAACAAGATTTGTCTTGTCATCTTGCAACTTGCAGCGAGAATCTCTCTTGGTGCGGGCTGCAGGCCTCAGTGTCGCGTGTCCGTTGTAGACACACGCGACTGCAATACCAGTAGGGCACCCCGCGCCTAATTGCTCTCGCGTGTGTTTTTTTATGTTCGCGGCGATGCACGGCATCGCCACGTCGGGCTCTGGCATAGTGCACATGCGCTGGGCACTCACGCAAAGTGTCCAGTCTACCCACATCGGTAACAATGCACTTGTCCCCTAATACGCTGTTAGCGTCCCACAGCAGAAGCATTCGAGAGGTTCATAGGCTCTGGACCTCCCACTCTCATCATCGGACGAGCCACCCTCGGCACGTTTGCATGCAGCTTAGTCTGCTTAAGACTAAACCCCTCTTGCATCGCAAGAGCAATCGCAGCTTCGAGAGTACTTAGGTACTCTCGGAAGCGATAGGTTTTTATTGACCCATCCTATAAGCCCTTCGTGAGCGTGACGACCTTTGGCGCCTCGTCGATCGGATTGGACATATTTTTAAAAACCAAGTACCGTGTACGTTGGACGTAAGCATGAACATCATGATTACCTTGTTGTAGGTTGAGAAACGCTGCTCTCAACCGGAACTTATTCTGAGAGAGCTCAAACGCTTGTCTAAGCCCCTCCTCGAATATCGCATAGGTGCAAAAGCCGGCATGATCTGTGAACCGGTGGCCATACGCCCAGCCCCTCGCTCGCCCACCAATACATTACATGGCGAACGCAACCTTCGTCGGTTCGTCGGTGATATGACGAGCCGTAATGGCAGTGTTGACTCCGACAAGCCATTGGAGAAGAGGCTCGCCCACTTTCCCATATAACGGCGAAGTGCAGTTTCAGCGACTGCGCGAGCGGTGTCCGGGACGTCACCATTGTAGCAGCAACAGCATCGCACGTCTCATTCACGATGTAACTTCGTTTTGATCTGTCGGCGACAGCGTACGTCGCACTGTCGCTGCGGCTGCCTATCCAATGACAGTTGACAGTCTTTGGAGAGCTTTCCACTCTGGGTCCGCCAGATCTGGACAGTCTGCACGCACAATGAGCGTGGCAGAGGCACGTAGGCTACGCATGGACGGATTACCGTCCATGGGTTGGTTCGCCGCCGCGTGTTCGTATTTCATACGAATGCGTTAGTAAGGCGGTCGTTGGTCGGACCACAAAGTGCTACCAGGTGTAATGGGCCTACTGTGTGCCCACTTCCGTAAAGACGGTGACGTCGGTGAATTGGCTATAATTGATGTCTCCGAGGGGGACGTCGACGAGCGACAGGGAGCGGAGGTTGTGCCAGGACAAGGCAATGCGCTTAGCGCGGTTGATGGCGCTAGCCGAATTGTGTAGACGCTGTACAAACATGCGTGCGGGTCTCACGCACGTGGCGACATGCCGGAGGGAGCCCAAAAGTGAGCGGTAATCGGTGCGAGAGCGGTTGGCCGCGTGAAATTCTTTCGCTACGAAATCTTGACTTTCAAAGTCTTCGCCTCTTGCATAGCAACCCTGCCGGAGTCTCTGCCGAAGCCGAGGCCCAGCACCTTGAACCTGGGGCTGATGGCATGAACTTGTCGTCGCTAACCGCAGTAGGGCCCATCACAACCGTCATGGCGTGACACAATGAATATTTATTGTCGACGCAGTTCGTTCCAGTATCGGGAGCGACTCTCACGTGATCATTGACCCAGTAGTAGTCATAGAACCCGCTTGGGTTGGCGGCGGCATTGATGCACGACCCGTGTATGAGCGCCACCGTACCGCCAAAGATGCTATACGTTTCGGAGCTGCCGGTCCATGCTAACGCGACCGAGGGGTCGATGACGATCGCGTTGGCCTCGGGTATGGGACCCGCAAACATGAATAGGTACTCGCTGTCAGTGCACCCGTTACAGTAGGCTGACGCAACGTCACCGGTCATTAACTTGATGATCTCCACTGGGGATACACGGCGACACCGGATGATTTCCTACGCAACGTCTGAGCAGTGCTCGGATGAAGCAGACGCGAGGTCGTCCGCATTTGTGTGGGGGTTGATCCAATCTCCCTCGGGGTAACAAAGGCCGTGGATATATCGACCCGTGATGCGTAGGTCGCCGTCGTCTTTGTTCACCACGTCGGACGACACCTCAGGCCAAATCATTTTGACGTCTGCGTCCACTACGATACAGCTAAAGGCGTCCTGCTCTTTCCTTTTGTTGGTTAGCAAAACCTGGATACACTGCGAAGCCGGTGAGTGCTAATGGGGAAGCAGCCTCGGTGGAGGGGGTGGGGAGTAGATGCGCACGCGGGAACCCTCGGAAGCGATATTCAGGAGATCGCTGACATGATGATATCTTTGGTAGTATGCCCGCAGTGTGTCAGGATGTAATGCTATAGGAGCCGATAGTCTGTGAGTGACTGGCAACACACTAGTTCGGTAAGCGGTTTGACGGCTATCGTGTTCGCGGGATGAAATCAGGCTGTGCGTGTTGCATGGATTTGTCGAGCTCGTCGCGGCTGGGGGCCGTGTACGACGGGAACGTGCACGTTGACTTCGCAGAATTCCGAGGAGGGGGACGTGTCGCGAATGGAATCCCAAAGTCTGAAACCTGAGTCGCGATCCCGTGTCAGCCTGGCGCGTGATGACAATATGCATATAGCTGGTTTGTTATCTTGTGATGGGTTTATGGCGCTAAGAGACTGTGGAACAGGAAATCGCGGGGGTTAGTATGCGGTGTACGGCAGACGGCGAGCACGCGGAAGAATACCGGTGTGGTGAAGTGCTTTCTCAGAAATGAGAGATGTGATCCGACGAGGAGTCATTATCACGGATTAGTGACGACACGTGGTGGTTTGAGTGGAACCAGACCGCTCGAAGTGGATGCGTACTACACGAAGTGGATTAGACCGAGGTGAAGTGGATCAAAGGTCAACACTATCTATATGAATCTCTAGATGACGTAGATGACGTGGGGCGATACCGTTAATTGGTAGGCCACGGAGGAAGCACCTCGATCCGTATCCGATATGGGCCGACTGTGTGGATCGGGAATAAGAAGATAACAGACGATGGATCTGGGGGATAACAGTGGCTAAGAGTATGAAGAATGGCAAGGGGGAAACGGTTATGGGCAGTATGACTGAGATCAACCAAGTGGAGGTTCGGACCCACCCTCACCAGATTACACCTCGGGATATGAGATCCACCATATGGGGGTGAATCGAGTGGGGGTCCTATGGAGGAAGGGTTGTAGACACCATCTGAATGTATTCCTGATATTAACGGCGAATGAGGAGACAAGATCCACCTCTAGATCTCCCGGATCCCATTCACCTAAAACCGGGTAAATGGATGGGGGGGTCCCAGGCAGAGCGACTAGGATATATGGTATAGGGTGGTGGATCCAATGGGCCTCGAACTTTCGTGGAGTGATGGAGACCGCAGACATTCGTGGTGTGGTGTCGGATGATTGGAGGGTTCAGATCCACGATGAAGTGTACACTTGCAGTAACGTGGGCTAAAGTGGCTTGGATCCAGAACAGTATACTCGTAATATCGTGACCTCACGATGATTACGCCATGGATTCATTGGATCTGATCCTGGTACATCTGAGGTGCTGGACGAATGAGGGAAAGGGTAGGCAGCCGAGCCTGGTTGGGGATTTAGCAGGTAAAAGACATAGAAGGTAGACATTCAGGTAGGTATAGGCTTAACTATGAATCAGAATCGAGTTTGCATTGTATTACACAAGTGCCCTCCTGTCCTCCTGCCCCCGATAATCGGAACTATATTGGCCGTACGAGCTCGGTGAAGGTTGGAAATTACAGGTCGAGCGTGTGTAGTGATTATGGGATAATATATTGGCCTGATTCCACCACCTAGTGAGCTTTCCTTATACGTTCAGATCCATAAAGGTACTCGGGTTTACTACCTGACCGAATATACCTATCGACTTTCAACTATCAAGATCCTATAGGAAGCGACAAGACGATGCGAAGAAACGCAAACGCAAGCGAACACACCCGCAAGGCAACCCTACGCCCAGATCCCAGATATAGGCCCTGAATCCATCAAGTTTGAATTCTCGCTTGGGATCTAGAAGCAACTACCGACGCAGAGAGAAGATTTTACCACTACTGCTCCACCCCATCCTCACATCTTGTCAAGCCACCCAACCTTCAACACCAGAACTCTTCGAAAGTTACCGAGAGGGCAAGAGCCCGCTCTACTAACGGGTACACAAGGTGAGGGAAGCTCAGCAGATCGCGGATCGAGGGGGCGCCTCCTTTAGTCGGCGTCTGCAAACGTAACGAGGAAAGAACTGATGTCGCTGAAATTGAAAGAGTATCAATGGCTGGAACCTGTGGATCGTCCGTTGCCGAACAGGATTTTGATGACGATGAAGAACAGATTCCTAGTGATGAGGAAACTACCGTCGCGAGTGTTTTAGCACCAGATGAGACCGGTGAATGCGGCGAGGTGACTCAGCTACAAAGTGCCTTGGCACTGGAGCAGAACACCGAAATATCTTTCGGATGTGGCACCTTTCTTGCAGAAGATGGAAGTGGAGGATATTGTCGTGATGTGATTGATGCAAGTGCGGTCATCCCTATGGTACAACAGAAACAAACAGGGAAACGAACACATCGTGAAGAGACACCTTCAGAAGTAGTATGAGTTGAGCAAGATGCTGCTAAGAACGATGCAAAGAAGATTCGCACTAGCCTTAGATAGTATCACTAGCTGCGACGACCTCGTTACTGTGATGACTTTGTGATGAACGTGTCGCTCAACACACCACGCATTTTGGACAAGAACGATCGGCCTATTAGGGCAAATGACGTACAAAAACCTCGAAATCGTCGTGAAATGCTGCGGTCAAAGTGGAGAGAGTTTTACCTGCAGGCTGAGATGGCAGAAATGGCTGCTTTGACAGCAAAGGGTGTTATAAATGAGATTTCCGATGAAGAGAAGCCAAAAGACGCATTGCGTGTGCGCACGATGTGGGTATATGCACTGAAGCCTGATCACCAAGGATATGTGATTAGGTTCAAGGCTCGTATTGTAGCTCTGGGGAATCACCAACGACCTGACATCGACTTTCGAGAGACGTTTGCGCCGGTTGCGAGGATGTCTTCGTTCCGGTTGCTACTGACGATCGTAGCTGAGCTGAATCTGAGTGTATACGGTGGAGATATAAACACCGCGTACTTGAATGCCTGGCTGGGGATCCGACAGTATCTGCATTCCATCGACAGATACCCATGTAAGGTGAATGGACATTTGTACGTCGTGCTGAAAGCGCTGTATGGGTTACGCCAGTCAGGACGTGAGATGAATTCAGAGCTCAACCAATGGTTCATGGACCACGGCTCCCAGCGGTCATCAACTGAGCCTTGTTTGTACTACCGGTTTGAAGGAGACACGATAGCACTACAGGTTTCATTTTCTTGTTGGCTGGTGGAGCAATTGCATGGATGTCAAAACGCCAATCAATCATTGCACTGTTGACAGCTGAAGCAGAGTATGTGGCTGCGTGCGAAGCTAGTATGGAGGCCGTGGCGGAGAGCAACATTCTGCAAGAAATTTTGCCACGTCACCATGTTATGTTACGCATTGGGATCGACAATACAGCGGCTCATGTAATGGCTACGAATCCTACATACAGCCGTCGAACGCGTCCCATTGAGCTGCACTGGCATTTTGTGCGAGAATAAGTGCAGAAAGGTGTCATTGACCTGCACAAGGTGAAGGGAGAGGTGAATCCGGCGGACATGTTCACGAAGCCTCTTGATAAGAAGAAACTGGGAGGGATGCTACGACTGGCAGGGGTTGGAGATGCAAAATAGTCGAAGAGTGCTCTTCGAGGTGGGCGTGTTGGAATTCATTCCAGAGGTCTGATTAAACGGAGTTGGGAAAGGAGCTGAGAAGCTGCTACTGAGAAAATAGCTGAGACTCGAGTAGATCAGATCGTTGTATGAGAACGGGGTTGAACCCGTGAGTGTTGTTAGGAGCTGTGGTGGGGCACAACTAACGCTCAAATAATTCAGTCTTCTTTTTCATTGCAAGTGTGAAGTGCTCGTAACCGAGTTGAATTGTTCCTACTTAGTTTGCAATCACCGCCCTTTTGACTATGCCCAGTCCACCCCGCTTGGCCGCAGCAAATGCCTTAGCTGCAACTCTTGCGCTTGTATGTGAGCTGATGCTAAATAGAAATTTCCATGTAAACGTTAACAGAGCGGGGCTGTTCGACGCCCCGTTTCGTGGCATGTAGTGTGTGGTGCCGTCGTTGGAGGAGCTGTCCATGGAGGGATGGCACAACAATAGTGTTGCAGGGTCAGTGGGTGTGACGTGGTGGTCACTGGTCAATGGCATGGCAGTGACCAGCCTCGCCAATAATTTGAATTGAGCTGGCCAGAATATTCTGATCAGCGTAAATTTAAGATTGCGTGTCTTTACATCATACCACAATCCTACTGGTCCAAAATCCCATGGATTTGCAACAATCAAGCTTCCATCCGGAAATGTGGTTATAGGACGCTATGCGAAATTTCCGACCAAGACAAGAATTAGGATTCATAGGCTTTCATTGGTAGTTACAGAGAAAATCCGGATTTGAGAAAGATAGGTTTTAGGATGGGACCTAAATACGTGCGTGAAGATCCGGTTGTCAAGAACTACTGGTTGTGCGGCAACTACTAGCTTGCCGCCGCAAACTCTAACGGGTTAATCACTTCTCAATTTGTCTCTTCTGCCCAAACAACCTTCAAGCAAGACCTCAACTGCTGCGCCGCCGCTTCCCCTTCGACTCCGCCTCCGACTTGCCACCGCCTCCGACCTCGACTCTCTTTCTCAAGGCCGCCAACGACTGCTTCCTCCGTTTGGCTGGCCCAAGATCGTCATAGTAGCGCTTGACGTGTCAAGCTTCGGTTCAAGTTCAAAGGTCAAAGACTGGTATTGCCCCTAAGCACGAGCTTTAACGTTCGGTGGCCCATTGGTGTGGTTGCGTACTAGGTGGGTTCAGCACATTCGGAACTTTATTCCTTGGGTTAAAGGGTATAACGCTTCGGCTAATTCCTCCCCGGGTTACCGCGGAAAATAACTTCTGAATAAATCACGCTACTGAACTTGTTTTAGCCTGCATTATTGCATGGGTAAGCGAAAGACTCGCCAACCCGAAGCACTGTTTATCAACAACACAAAGTCCTTGACGACCCGCATTGAAACGCTCGACAAACTGCGACAGGTCTTGTGGTTGACCACGCAGAAGCAGCTCAAGATCGTTCAACTCATCCGGAATGAAATTCCAGATTGCAAGGACTCGGACGCCAGGAACGTCTTGCACGATACGACTGAACTGCTAAAACGCCGCATAAGCCAGACGCAGAATATTCTGGAAGGAACTTTCGATCGCTCCATCCAGCTCGACAAGAAGCGTAGACTTAAGAAACAGAAGCAGTAGTTTATTTTATTTCCTTCTTCTTCATTGCGGTTTCGGTTGACCTTATCAATACGCGCTGAGAAGTCCGGCAGTTATGGCTCAAAGAAGAAGCCTTGCCGGTAAGCGCACGTCCCCGAACCCTCGTCCACGGCAGCAACGCAGAATGAATACGCCGAGTGATGCAGATGCGATACGACCAAGTACAGAAGCTCCTGCGGACACTGCCGCTCCGGCTGCACAGACTACCCAAGCTTCAGTCCCTGATGCGATGTCAATGCAGCTGTTGCTAGTGTTTATATCGCAACAGCAGCAAATCACCCAAGCCCAGATGCAAGCTCAACTACAAGCGCAAATGTAGCAAGCTAACGCAAGATTCGAGTATCTGAAGGCGGCGCGGGGTGGTCAGAAGAAGAAGGATCCGCCGATGTATGAAGGCAAATACGGCGAAGATATCGAGTTGTGGATCTTCGCCACCGAGCAGTACTACGCAAGCATACGTGTGTTAATGGAGGCCGATTCGTCTGGTTTCGTAACGATAATCTCCAGCAACTTTTGCAAGTCAGTGTTGAATTGGTATCGCGCTTTTATAACTGAGTGTGTGAGAGAGAATAAGACTCCTACGTGGTCGCTGTTTAAACAACAACTGCGCACGCGCTTTCGACCAAGGGACTTCGAGTATGATCCTCGCGAGAGAATGTTTCGTCTCAAATAGACCGAAACGGTTTACGAGTATGTCTCCAAGTTCCAAGACTTGCTGTCGCAGACAGAATTGGCGATCGGTGAGTTGAAAACAAATTTCATTTTTCAGAACGGATTACGTGAAGAAACAGCAAAGAAGATCAAAGAAGAGAGTCCATCAACGCTACAAGAAGCCATTGAAATTGCGTCGAATTTCGAGCTTGCACACTACTCGGGAAAATCTCCTCGAGCACCTTCGAAGCCTTCAAAAGGATCGTCGGACTCGGGTCATCGTCCGCCTAAATCGAAACAGCAGAGCAACAAGCGTTACGAAAAGAAGAAGGGCAAGAACGATGATTGGAAGAAGACAGCTAAGTGCAAAAATTGTGACAAGGTTGGTCACATTTCTCCAGATTGCACTCAGCCAAAACGTACGGAAGCAAACCGGTACATGGAGGGAGCAGTGTATGCGATCCTAGAGGCTGAAGCTTAAGCAATTAAGACGGAAGACCAAGAGAGGCCCGTCACGATTTTCATTGACAACGGCAGTAGCCCGAATGGGGTAACCGAGGAGTTAGTGGAAAAGCTAGAGTTGGATGTCACTGAAGGTGACATGATGCAAGTTGATCTTGGTTATGATCAAGTTGTGCATCGCCCACGTCGAACTGTAGAGATGTCTCTGGAGTTTCCAGGGGTTCCCTTGACAACGGGAACATTCCAAGTCATGCCTGATCCTGAAGGAAATGACATCGTCTTAGGCATGATGTGGCTGTGGGAGCAAAACCCAAATATCGACTGTAGTACTGGACAAATAGCACCTCGCATCAAAGTGGAGAACACGTAGTCTGTGAAGTTGACGCTGCCGAAAACTCGTCCAGCCCGTTGTGTGGCAGGACAACGCCGCGCCAGAATTGCGCAGAGCTGTGAGATTTACAACTACTATCGGCAGCATGGTCATACTGGCCAACTTTGACGAACGAAGATTATTTCGTCCCAGCAATTCCAGCACATGTGCGTAGGGATTAGGACATCGAAGCGGTGTTTGTTATCAATCCACATGACTCAGAGAAGGCGGACCGCTTCAAGAGTCAATGATGGGATGCTCTCAAGGACAATCCTGCGTACGATACGCTACGTAAGTGTGCGGATACGGTTTCCCGCACGGAACTTCCGAATGAGACACCCCCCGTACGTGAAGGGATTGAGCATGCGATTCTGTTCAAACCGGATACTACGCCTATTTCGGTGAAACAATGGCGCCAAAGTCCTGATCAGAAGAAAACGATACAGGAATGGACCAAAGAAATGGTTCAAGCTGGCATCATTCGACCGAGTACATCCGCGTTTTGTGCACCAACTTTCTGTGTGAAGAAACCAGTCGGAAGGTGAATTTTGCACGACTATCGTCAGTTGAATTTAGCAACGGTTCTACCGGCTATTCCGATGTTTCGCAAAGAAGACACCTTTGATGCGATGGCCGACAGCTATTGGTACTCGTGCATGGACTTACTCTGGGTTACTACCAAGTTAAGCTACGTGAATCAGATATACAGGATACTGCTTTTTCTACTCCTGACGATCCTTTTGAATATCTCGTCACTCCCATGGGACTCAGCGGTAGCCCGGATACCTTTAACAGGTTGTTACAGAAGGTTTTCAGGGGTTTACGTGACGTGATGCGGATTTACTTTGACGACATTTACGTGTACACCAAGAGTAAAGATGTCGACGAGCATATTGCCGCGTTGGACAGGGTTTTGAAGAGATATGAAGAGCAGAAGCTATAAATCAAGCTGTCCAAGTGCCAATTTTGTGTCGACGTAATCACATGGTTATGTGACTTTGTCGGACGGAAGGGCGTTCGAATGGACCCCGATAAGGTGAAGATTATCACAGATTGGCCAGTTCCCAAGACAAAGAAGCAAATGGAAAGCTTTCTGGGGACAACTGTCTTCGTTTCTCGATTTTGCAAGAATTTGCTCAGTTTGCAGGTCCTTTGCACGAATGTATCAAGGGAAAACGCTCTCGAGATGCGATCGAGCTCAACGAGGACCAGCTGCGGTGTTTTGATGAGCTAAAGAAACGCATGGCATCACCACCGGTTCTTCGTCTTCCTGATGTCACCAAGCCTTTCGGTATTCGAATGGACGCCTCAAATTTCGCAATTGGGGGAGTCTTATGTCAAAAGGAGGGAGATTTGGAACATCCGATTGCATTTACTGGCCGGAAGATGAAACCTGCAGAGCTGAACTACCCAGTACGCGAAAAAGAGCTTCTCGCAATCATGAATGCGCTGAAGACATGGCGTGTATATCTGCTAGACAAGCCCTTTCTTGTCGAAACCGATCATAAGAGCATCGATATGATTCTTACGCAGAAGACAGCGATTAGACGCATTGCGTGGTGGCTCAATGAACTCGTGGAGTTTCGACCCATGTTCAAGTGGATCCCAGGAGAAACAAATGTAGTCGCAGATGCACTATCAAGAAACCCTGTGTTCGGGCATTAGGCTGCGCAAGTAAGCCTTTAGGAACTTCTTGATACGGCTCAACACCGTGAGATTGTGGCAACCATAGTAGCGAACAGCGTGACTGTGGCACAGTCCGCAAAGAAGATGTATTCGTGGAACAAGAACTTGCAGGGAATTGTCAAGAAGCTTAAGCTTGGAGACAACATTCCGCATTACTCGCTCAATGATGGTGTTTTATACTACCAGACCGGTGAAGATGAAAGTCCGCGACTGTATATTCCGGATGACGAAGACCTGAGAAACCGTGTCATTTCCGAGAACCACGATGCCGTAACGGCAGGCCATCCTGGATCGTACAAGACTTACGTCGCAGTACGAGAGAAGTATTGTTGGCCGAAGATGATGAAGTATATTCAGCGTTATGGAACACTTGTGAAATGTGTCAGCGCAACAAGGCGAGACAAGTGAAACCGCCGGGATTACTTCAGACGCTGGAAGTACCAAGAGGTAGATGGATCGACATTTCGATGGATTTCATTGTGTCCTTACCTCCCAGCAAGGATGGCTGTAATGCCATCATGGTCATCGTGGATCGATTGACCAAGCGTGCAATGTTCATTGCAACGCAGACGACAGATAGCGCAGAAGATACCGCGCAGTCTTCATGCAGGACTATGTAAAAGCCCTTGGCCTTCCGAAGACGATTGTGTCTGATCGTGACTCCAAATTTTCGTCCAAGTTTTGGCAGGCTGTTATTTCTGCTATAGGAACGCAGCATAACCTGTCATCGGCATTTAGACCACAGACGGATGGTCAAACGGAGCGTACGAACCGTCTTATCGGGAATTATCTTCGTGGAGTCGTTAACCCAGCCCAGAACGATTGGGATGCGTTTCTTCATATGGCAGAGTTTTCCTACAATCGACGTGTGCATTCGACGATCGGAGTGGCACCGTTTGAAGCGGATCTTGGGTATATTCCGTACATGCCCGACGAGGTCTCGTTAGATCCGGAATTCAACAAGTTTGAGAAAGCAGGAAAAGCTTTCTTACTTCGGCAAGAGGTCTTCCTCAAGGTAGCACAAGACCGTATGAGTGAAGCCCAAAAGCGCATGAAACACTATTACGACAGGAACAGACTTGTCCAAGACTTCGAGACTGGTGATATGGTGTTACTTGACGGAAATAACATGAACATCCGCCACAAGGGGTATGTACAGTCGAAGAAGCTAGCTCCGAGATTTATTGGACATTTCCCGGTACTGAAAAAGGTTTCTCCAGACTCATATGAGCTAGGACTTTCGCAAGGATTGAAGCTGTATCCGGAGTTCCATACATCACTAAGCCGTACCGCAAAGACCACAAGCGGAGGCAAAAGGTGAATAAGGTTGTGTTAGCCGACGGTTCCGAGGGACAACTCGCTGAAGCCGTCATTGGACATCGCAAGTACAAGGGAAACCCGCAGTACAAGAACTGGGGGCTTGGTGAAACCAAGAAGAAGGCCACTTGGGAGCCAGTAGAGAATCTAACGCAAATTCCCGGACTCATCGACCTTTACTGGAAGTCAAAGAAGCAATAGAACCCCGTTCTCTAGGAGAGGCTCGTATTCGAAGGGACGTCATGTGACGTGGTGGTCACTGGCCAATGGCATGGCAGTGACCAGCCACGCCAATAATTTGAGTTCAGCTGGCCAGAATATTCTGATCAGCGTAAATTTAAGATTGCGTGTCTTTACATCATACCACAATCCTACTGGTCCAAAATCCCATGGATTTGCAACAATCAAGCTTCCATCCGGAAATGTGGTTATGGGACGCTATGCGAAATTTCCGACGAAGACAAGAATTAGGATTCATAGGCTTTCATTGGTAGTTACAGAGAAAATCCGGATTTGAGAAAGATAGGTTTTAGGATGGGACCTAAATACGTGCGTGAAGATCCGGTTGTCAAGAACTACTGGCTGTGCGGCAACTACTAGCTTGCCGCCGCCAACTCTAACGGGTTAATCACTTCTCAATTTGTATCTTCTGCCCAAACAACCTTCAAGCAAGACCTCAACTGCTGCGCCGCCGCTTCCCCTTCGACTCCGCCTCCGACTTGCCACCGCCTCCGACCTCGACTCTCTTTCTCAAGGCCGCCAACGACTGCTTCCTCCGTTTGGCTGGCCCAAGATCGTCATAGTGGGTGCTTGTGTGGCTTGTACAGTAGTAGTGTTAGTGACAATGGGGGCTGGTGGTACAGAAGCAGCGCTGGTGAGCTGCGGTGGCCCGGTCACAGCAAACGGTCTGGCAACAAAATCAGAGAACCTGATGAACCAGCTTCAGCAACAGCGCGACCAGCCCAAACGGGCGCTCCTTGAATTCTCCCCTCAGATTTCTGTGATATAACAGGTTAACCAAATTATAGAAATCTGAAGTATGAGTATTCTTCCAGCTCAAGCTCTTACTAATGAATCACATTAAAAGTTAGAATTTTTCTTTAGACCAAGTGTCGTCCTTTGAGAAACTCTGGATTAAAATAAAGAGAATTTCACAGTGATTCAGTACTGTTAGCCGTACGCTAAGTCTGTAAAAGATTTTAGTACAGTATACATAAACAGCTTGGCAGCCCAAAGACTACCATCTCACAATTATGGAATCTAGCCCAGCTAAGCTCTTCATAACTGCACCTACAAATAAAATGCTTACTATATTCTCACCACCTCTGAAGCAAATACGGTCCTAACAACTGCGAGGGAACTTACACAATTTACTATACATCGCAAAGACAAGATAACATAACTGGTATTTCCAAGCGTAAACCGCAGACGATAATTCTTTTTCTTTGGGATTCCACCTCACTTTTTTCATCTAATACGGTTGACCCCACTTTCTCGGAATTGAAGATTTTATGGCACGATTTGCTCGTTTGAACTTCGAATCGTAAAAAAGGTATTGTATTAATACATATATGTTTGGTCCTTACCAGAGTCCAGTTTCACAGACTATGTCTGAATCGTAGTCACCGTGTTTATCGCCCATCCATTACGCAAGGTTTGGCATGAGGTGTGGTGGTATTCTCTCCTAAGCAAATTCGTGCGTACCCATATGTAAATTAAAACATCACTGGGTACCAGAAAAAGGTCGTTTGACCTATTTAACCAATATCTGGTGGACATTACAAAACCACAGAATAATGTTGTCTGTGGCGACCTCGGGTAACATCAAAAACCATTCACCCAGTAAATGTTGCTCGAAGAAGATTGGTTGAAACAAATTTCTAGTTTAACGTAAATATAGTTCAGTGGGTGAATGTTCGGATGTCTCTACGGCTATTTGGACATCGAAATTCCTTGCTACTGTTTTAATAATTACTATGTTATAGCTTAAAAGCTCCAGTCACAGTAATTAAATTACTGGAATTACTAATTTCGGTTGCAACGGTGCATCGACAATTTGTATCGAGAATGTGAGTGGTTAGTATTATAGCCAATAAGATGTATTCTATAAATTACTGCGATCTAGTATGACATAGTAAGATGCTATTAAATTGAACAAAGCAGATGTAGGGCGGCTGCTAGAAGCTCCCATCCGCCTAAGCTGTGGGGCGGCACTTTCGACCGCCCCCAAAGCCGCTTCCTTTTGAAATAATGGTAGCACTTGTTAGTCTCAGTGACCTGACAAAAGGGAGTCCATGCCGACGAGCGCCCAAGTGCAAGCTGAGATCGACCGGCTCAATCAAGTAATGGCAGACCGCACGCGAGTGCCGACCAATCTGCCCAAGTTCACCGACAAGAGGGGAGAGGACGTACGCAAATGGCTGTCCCAGATCGAGAACGCCTGCCGCATTAAGAACACCTCGATCGAGGACGTGAACACGCGCCTCCCAGGAATTGCTGGGTCATCGATGGAAAAGCCACCCTGGGAGTGGTTCCTACATTGGTCAGAGCGAGGAGCACACGTGGGGGATTTTAGTGAGAATGTGCTCCAGCACTTCGAGGCGTCGAAATACCAAGCTGTACTGCGTGAAAAGATTGAGCGGCTCAAGCAGACGCCAGACATCGAGTGTTATATCGGCGAGTATTCAGCTCTTATCTTTCGAGTTTACGGGATGAGCATGCTTGACCAGGTTCTTTTCTACGCTAACGGGCTCAAACCTCGCACATGCAGCTACGTCAAGTTGGAGAACCCTGAGACGCTGAGCGATGCCATGGACCGGACTGTCAAGTACGAAGTCACCCACATTGTGGATAAATTGCGAGATCGTCATTCCCGCGAGGGCAAGAAACGCACCGTTGATCATCAGTCTTCGGGACAAGACAAACCAGCCAAGAGAAAGTCGTTTCGCGGAAGAGGTCGGTTCAAACTAAAGCCTGACACCAAGCGGACCGAGCGCCGTATCTGCCATTTGTACAAGAAGCCTAGCCACATCAAGGCCAACGGATTTGTCTGGAAGAAAGAACAAGGTACACAGGGAAACGATCATCCACGTCAGTGAAAGAGGGTTCTGACGTGACAGAGAACGTAGCCAGAACATCTAATACTGAGAATATCAGCCTTAACGTTCTGTGCGAAAACCGTCTAGTCTACAAGTCACGTCCGTTGTTCTCAGTAACAGGACAAGTCAGCGTGAGCGGTCGGAGTTTCTTCACTCAGCGTATGCGGTTGGAATGTGGTGCTACAACGATCTACTTGTCAAATCGTTGGGTCGAGTAGCACCAGCTCCAGACAACATACCCTTTTAGATAGAAAAAAGCACCATTATTTCAGACCAATCTATTCGAATTATTTTACAAATACTTAATAAAATTCCTAGTGGTCCTATTGCCGATAAGACCAACCGCGTCAAACTTGGAGACAACCAGATCGTCGAGACAGAGCTGGCGGTCCTACCTCTTAACGTCGCGGTATCTGGTATGCACAAAACGTACAAGTGTGTCGCTGTCGTGTACGCGATTCCCGACGAATTCAACTGCATCCTTGGAATCCCGTTTTTCGAGGACACGCAATCGCAGATCAACTGAAGGGATCGACGAATCGAAGGAACTGGAATTTAGATACTTTGCGCTGGGAGCGAACAGTCAAGGCCTACGGACTGATAGATGAAGGCGGACCGGTCATTGTCTCCGGGCTTCGGAGATCTGTCGAGGCGAAAGACCTATTGGCGAAAAGACCCGATCTCTGTCGAGGCGCCGCGCTGGTAACGGATGTGACGTCTGCGGCCGGACCTACTCGTGACCGAGCGCAAGAAGATTCCCCAAATGTTGTTCGCGAGCAACGAAAAGACGCGCTAGCCGACAATGGTTCGGTGGAAAAAGATGGCGAGATGTTATTGGGGTGCGAGGGTGCTATCCGAAACGCTAATGAAAGCAGCAGTACCCGTGGGAAGGACAGCGTCGTGGAGAAAATATTCACAATGGGTGTCGTAGACGAGAGAGATGTGCAGACGAAAGTACATCACGCGTAAGAAATTACGGAAGTTCCTGAGAATCAACACCAAGTCGTCGGACGAACCAGACTTCATGCTGATACTGACGTACTAGACTATCAAGCAAGTGGCGCGCGCATTGCAGCGGCGAGACCAACCGACAATGACAGTAGTGCGAAAGCGCAGAGGTATCTCGAAACGGACTGGAAAACGTTTCTCAGATCTCTCTGCATCGCTCTAAAAGTAATTGCTTCGCCGGTTATAAGCACGTATCTATACTCGCCCTAGCTCACCCCATCGACCAGCGTAGTGTCCAACGCTGAAAGCCCGCCCCTCATGCCATGGCGTGACGGTTAGCTGGGAAGCAGTGCCTCCAGTGCATTCTAATGCTTCAGTAGCTAGACTGTTCCTTGCGATAGACTCATGTAGCCTTGGCGATGGCTGCTGCTGCATCGACAAGGTTACACAAGTCCACTGCACTAAGGTGTTGTTACTATAGCTTGGGGATTCCAACCATCCCAAATTGGACCATCCCAAATTGGGGTGGGTGGAACGATCCTCTCAAATCTACACACGGTATGAGTGTGATGCGGGTTACAGCCCCACATATTTCTGGACTACGTTCTTAATTGTATGGTCATCAGTCCAAAAACGTAATACCCAATTGCAAGTCCTGCCTGGTTCGGGTGACGTTAGGTAAATGAAGCAAGAACCTCCGTCGTTGTCTGAAATAACTCACGCCACAGTCATCTCTGTTGGACCGATATCAAACATCGTTGTTCTCGTAAGAGCACGCCTTAAACTGTATTGGTGATAGGTAAACGTGCATCTTCTCGTCCAGACTTACCGTGAAGGTTGATTGCACAGATGGACGCAGAATACTTGGTACTTCACAGAGTCCACTTTTCGAGTTTCTCAGCACAAACGCTTTGATGCTGATGACAATGACATTTGAATGACTCTGAGACATCCTCCATGGTGGTGGCCTACTTTCATAAAGCCCCTTTATTAGTGCAACTATAAAAAAAAACTGTGAAGCCGTGTTTCACACGGAAAAGCTCTGAATTGATAAAGAAAATGACCAATGAAAGAAAATTTACTCCGGCGTCGTGCTGATAACAATAACCATAAAAAATATTACAGGTATCGAAACAAAGTCCGATTATTAAAAATAGGGTTTGGTCCAGTTGAAGTTAAAAAAAATCGTCGCGGGCCTAATTGGCTAACTATACCCTAGGTCGCGCGCAACAAACCTCGCCTATGGACTTAAGGGAACAGGCCCGTGGTAGTAGCCCATCCTTAACACACATGTAACCGAAGTCGTAAGTAACGACGTAGTTCAATTTTTAGGTCATAATTTACGGCTTAGTCGTTTTCACAAACAGGAGTTGGCTTAAAAACCGCGATCCGATACTGACATCAAGTTTGGTTTTGGTGTGATAGGATATAAGCCAGGAGGGGTTTTTGCTGCGCACACAAAGACAGTACCAGGGGAAGGGATATATTGCGTCTTTCCAGCTGCCAGCAAATGATTCGTCCCCAGAAGAGAAGAGGGAGAATTCTCAGTCATTCAAGATTTTATGGCGTCAGCCACAAGTGCGATGCCCGTTGGAGCCAGTGGGAGAGCTAAACCTGCTCTAGAAGCGTCGGCACAGCGCTGGATGCGCGTCTTGGAGCTTCGTCCACCTGTGGCGCCAGCCGAAGACCGCACGATGGACATAAAAAAGCGCCCACCGGTCTGTCTACCATGTGGACATACTCCAAACCATCGATCGACACTTCCGAAGAAAGCGAGACCGTTTGCTATGGTACGTTTCGCAGTTGCTGTGTGAATACGGGCTGTAACTAATATTATGTGGTAGGGGGGAGAGCTGTCGTGGACCACGCGATTGAAACAGGACTGATCCAGGATTACGAGAAAGACGCCAGCTGCGAGGAAAGTGGGGATGGAGCTGATGTGAATGCACGATACGATGAAGAGGATAGTGACGGCGTAAATGGCACTGGAGCCGATGGAGGTCAATGTGAATTGGTGCGAGCTTCTCATATTGACTACAGCGTGGTAATCTTGGCCAACACAGTCGATGCGCTGTATGGGAGCATCAGCAAGGACGGGGATTCACCTGATTTGTCCCAGAGCACGGTTGCAAGAGCTTTCGAGATGTTTCAACCAGATACGTCAGACACGATGGACGTCACAAAGCAGACTGTCGTGATCGGAGCCTTCCAACGGCTGCTATCTGAGACGGAGCCGGACCCATATTCTGGAGATGGGATGGTGGAGGAGCCAAAGGACGATTGGGAGTGCGATGATCCTGTCATGCCGCGAGATCCATCTGATGTGAACTTGATGAAGCCTGGGGCCCGCCGAGAGGAGTACGAGAACTCGAGCTCGGACTCCGACTAGGGCCACTTTTCGGACGACGACTACGTGGGGCCCGTTCTGCCTTAACAAGAGGACGATGGATCATCTGATGATGAGGGGCCACCAGTCATGGATGCATCCTTTATCGAGTCACTGGGCGGCACCTTGCCTTTCAATTAAATGGACAAATATGCGCTTCGGAACATAAAGTGGAGTGCAACGTCGTCGGCTTTCGAGGTGGAGACGTCGAGTTTTCGCGGTTTGGTGCAGGAGGCCACCCATCCGATCCCAATATTACGAGCTAAGAAGGACTCACCTCTTGACTGGATGTTCTATTTCCCACAACAGCGTCTATGGAAGCGGATCACAGCTGAGACAAAGCGCGTCAAGAGGCAGACTGTGGACCAACGAGCGCGTTTTGAGCGATCTAGGGCTCCCAGAACAGAGAACATGCAGACGCTACGAGAGCTCCGGCGACGAATTTGTCGGGAGGACCGGTACATTCCGCGCGAGATACGGTGCGTGATTGGACTTCTAGTTGCTCACATGTCGACAGTTGTTTTCTGCCCTGGGCGATGAGTGACGATGCCGCTCTCACGGCGGGTACTTTTGGCAAGCTCATGAGTCTGAACGCTGCACCTCGGTCCTCCACGATCTCCACTTTGCGTACAATGCAAACCCAAATCGCCAAGACAAGCTGTGAAAGATTCGATATGTTGTTGATGTACTGCAGAAGAGATTCTTGAGTGCGTTGACGCCACCAAATATCATCTCGTTTGACGAAGGCGTGTTACTAGCTACGTCCAGACGCTACACGACTAGAATGTTTATGCCCGATAAGATGCATCGCTACGGAGCCAAGATGTTTATGCCTTGTGATTCTGCAACTGCATACTGCCACAGGTAAGCCATTTTTGTTGCAAACTAGGTCGTAAGTTATGATTTTAACAGTTTTTAATGTGTGCTCTGTATGTCGTATTATTCAGGTTTGAGATCTACATCGGCAAACGCCAAGCCATGCTGAGCAGTCATTTGAGCACAAGACAGGTGCTACAGCGGTCATTCGGAACCTGAATATAGTTCTTGTCGGTCATGACCAAGGATTTCGCGTTGTGGTCATTGACCGCTTCTATTCGTACGTCGCTCTAGCCTTGCAGCTTCTCTCCATGTCGGGGAAGTGATCGGGACGATCGTTAAAAATTGACCGGTCTTCGACCGTAAAGCCGTCGCGAGCCGCAAGACACGATCCCGGGGAATTGAGCGCGGATCGTTCAAGTTCTCAAGATCGGAAGCGGTGCTCACCATGGTCGCGTGCCTCTGGTGGGACCGTAAGTCAGTATACTACCTTGCGACCAGTAAGCCCATGGCGGAGGACCGTATAAAGCGAAACCTAAAGGGCTGGGAAAGTCTACGTTCAACTGTCCATGACTAGTGACCAGCGCTGGGTGGTGGGGGGGGGGGGTTGACGTGTATGACCAGCTCCGTCTCCGGCCCTCCTCCGTCCAGATCTCCTTTTGATTTCAGAAGCATTATAAGAGTCGTTTCCTCCGGCTGCTCGATCTTGCGCTCGTCAACGCGTACCTCACGCACAAGGAGGCGAACCACCTCGCTGGTGAGACCTTTGTGAAGCGATACGAGTGGTTGGCCAAGCTCCACAAGCAGCTCATACAGCTCAAGGACGAAGATGTTCAAACTGCCTCCAAACCGTCACCATTAGCATGTAAGCGACGGCACCCATCCTCTGACCACACTCTCGTTCAATTTGGCGACTGGGTGACTGTGAAAGGCGGCTTCCAAAAGATACACCAGCGGGCGTGCAAGGTCTGCTCGCTGTATCGTGGTGAGCTGAAGAAGTCGTTCCAGACGACATACTACTGTCCAGACTGCTCCAAAGGCGACGCCAAGTTTTACCTATGTAGTAATGCGCGCAGAGGTGGCGACAGGACGTGCTTTCACGTGTGACACGACGACTTTGCGTGCAGAGGCGAGATCCCAGCACATCTTGGCAAGCGAGTCGTGCTGCGCCGCACTCCCAAAAAAAGTCGGCGTCCGCAAGAAGACTCGTTGTGAGCTTCTCCGTGACGATACCGAAGTGGGCTTAGATGTGAATGCGTCGTGAATGCGAGAAGCCAATTGATGAGTGTATTCGCTGCTTCATAAAATTGACGTCTTATACCACATGCGCCGCGGTTGTTCTGTTTTTAGCGTGTCAGTCATTGACAATTCCTGGATCTATGTTGGCATTCGCATGTTTTTGACATCACGATGTTTTCTGTTCATTCTGTCCAAGTCGCAAGTGTAGGTATTCCGTGTGCACAATAGTGACGTTTCTATAGTTCAGCACCTCAGAACAGTACTTACTTCCTCTATCCGAAAATATAAGCAGGCTGCCTGTCTTTTATATTATTATATTGCATCGCATTTTAGAACGGTTTTTAGATACCCCAAGCTTGATAAACTGCTATTCAATAACCACAAGCCCTTCAGTTATCTTTTATATATAAACCTCGTTTTTGTAAGTTTTGTTTAGCTAGTGTTATTAAAATAACACCTTCCAAAACGAATATACTTTTATGAACGCTTCTTTTGACAATACAATGCTTGTGAGGATTCAGAGAGGGACTCTGAATCCTCACAAGCATTATATCGTCCCATAATGTCGACCGAGCTACAGGCAACATTAGAAAACAGGCAAGAAACCTTCAGTCCCCTGTAACGTTTGACATTATTCACTCAATTTGCTGAGAGACGGTCAATCAATGACACAGCAATTTGTTAGACGTATATAGGGGATTGAGAGTTCTTCACAATTAGCACCATGACTAAACATACTACTACTCCACCCCATCCTCACATCTCGCCAAGACACTCAAGCTTCACACCAGAACTCTTCGGAAGTTACCGAGAAGGCGAGATCTCGGCCTACCGACGGGTACGCAAGGTGAGAAAAGTTCAGCAGATCACGGATCACTAGGGGAATCCCTCCGTTAGTCGGTGTCTGAGCGCAGGTGGTATGTTGGATCGGGCAATCTCCCAGATTTTGCTGATCCCGCAACACCACACCAGTCAGCCGTAATGCTGGGACTGTCACCGAAAGACGCGCGTGTGAATAGAGGAGGTGAGCGCTGGACGGCGCTTGAACCTGAGTCTTCGGTGGAATGGCGGCGCTTTAGGCAGGCGGCCGCTCACCCGCATTTGGCTGAAAGGGTTTTGAGGACATTAGCGGACTAGGGAGCTTTGCGAGCCGCTTCAGATGGCGACGGACAAATGAAGCGTGGAGACTGCAAGTGCTTGCACACACATCGACGGCAAGATGTTTGCTGGTAGTGCTATTAGATGGGTCATGGCTTTCCAAGATATCGCCACTAACAGCGGCACACACCCTGCGACTACCCGCCTAGCCTGGACGCGCCTTCCTTGGACATTCGACCCCGTGCACGTGGCTACCGCATACATCTAGGTGAGGATGCACGTCCGTCTTCTCGCCCGGGTGGCATTCCAGCCATCGCTCACGCCACCATCTTACGTGACTCGGATGGAGAGGAGCCGTATTGCGCTTCTTCGGTGGGGGCATGTGCTCCGATGGAACCACGGACACATGCGCGACAAATGTGAAATACACCTGGCCAGACCAGCTTCTTGATCGGCTGGTGACTTTGCCACCAAGAAGCTCGGTCGATGGAAGCTGTCTGACATCCGCTACACCTATTGCGGCCGAGGTACTGCTGGGTTTGAAGCGCTTCGGTACCCCAGACTCAGTCGTAATCTGCACGTACCCTGACACTCTGAGTTCTTGTAACACGCTCGGCTTATTCCAACCACCCATCACATTTGCCGACGTGAATACTTGCGAACCTGAACGCAATTCGCATTGCTGCGGACGAAAAGGCTTGCCACCAGAAGGGAGAGTCGCTTGACAGACGAGCGCACACAGACCCAAGGTCCTGGTTGACCTTGTGTTGTGTCCGTTGCACGCACGGCGGCGTACGGTTGGGGCCCCGTCCTTGTTGACGACGACGAGCTCGTAAATGAGGTGTAGGGGGCGCGTGAAGTTCTCGTTCCCCTCGGCGTGCGGAAAATAGAGCAGACCTTGCACCCTTCCGAGCAAGTCAAACTACGTATTGCGTGCTGGGGCGGAGGCGGTGCTGCGTAAGACCCTAAACGTCGGCTCTAATGCTCGAAGCTGAGTTGCTTAGTCGGCGCGACAACATTGCATGATTGACACTCCGTGCCAGCCAAAGCAAAGCCCGGCGGTAGCTGCGATAAATTCTGGGTTGCCGAAGTGCACACATTCTAACGTACACACGGTTAAGCCAAACGAAGGTCGGTGTATCGTGTTCACCAGCTGGTGTCTGCAAAAGGAAGGCCTCGGTACGGTTCCCACGTCCGTGGCAGCTGTGGGGGAGGGGGCCGAAGGCTCAGACAATGTGCTTTCAGGGCGGGCTTGAAGGAACTGCATACATACTGAGGACAGTAAGGCTGGATCTTGGGTTCAGTTAAAGGTTTTATCTGGGCCAGGAGCTGTGCCGGACGATAGATATATTGCTCGATTGCTTCACTGGACAGCTGGTGACCAGCTGGGCCGCACGGGGAGAGGGGGGGGGGGGGGGGGGGCGCTAGGTGTGGCCATGTCGGTGCTGGCGTTGAAGCAGCTTGGAAAATTTGACGAGGTCGAATGGCTCACGTAGCGAGTGCGCAGGTCTGGTGCCGATGGTTGTGGGATGAGAGCCGCGGGGAGCCACCGTCGCGCCTGGGGTGTCGGAGTGTGGGTGACTGGCGGGGCCTGACTGGGCAGCGGGCCACTGACCGGCGCCGATGTCTCGACAGGTGAAGGCTTCTAGGCGACGTGAGGCGCGCCAGCGGCGGATGGCTCGGTATGACGCGCGGTGGTGGTGGAGGTCTGTCGAAAACTGGCTGAAGGGGGTATTGGCTCCCAACGCATGGGTGTTGGGCGCAGCACCGGGGCTAAAGGACGTCGCTCGGGTATTAGTCGAGCCAGCGGAGCAGGTGTGGGTGCTGTCGAAGGAGACGCCAGCCCAGCCACAGGTAGGAGTGGTCTTGGATGAGCAAGCGGGGTGGGCGCTGGAGTTGCAGTCACCATCGTAGACTGCGACTGGATCCGACGGGGATTTGGCGTCGGCGCTATCGGGGCACAGGCTGCCACGGCGCTCGCGCTGCCTGCACTGCGGCTTCCTTTTTGTTGACTGCGAGACGTTTCATCTGGCGCCGCGCCTCCGCATTAGTCGCCGAACTCTTCTTCTGCATTGCCGTACTCATACTCGTCGGACGTGCGCGGCCGGTAAGCCAGCAGACGGCGGGGCGAAGCCGTTGCAAAACCTGTCGATGGCGGGCCTGGCACCGGGATCGAGGCTGGCTGAGCGGAGGCTGGAGAGGAGACCCAGACACGAGTCGCCGTTGGGGTCGGAAGAAACGCGGGAGGCGGAGAAGTCGCAGTGGTTACCGGCGGAAACTGCCCAGAGGCGCAAAATTTTGAAGTTGGCCTGGAGGGCGCTCGAAGAGAACGGAGGCGACGGCACCGCCACGGGCTGAGGATGTAGATTCTTGGACGCTTGAGTTTGGGGAGGGGGGGTGAAAACGCGAACTACACTCGTGCTGCTCTTGCTGCCGCGGGTGCTGACATTGCGTCTGGTCGCTCTCGCCTCCGAAACCTAACATTGTAAAACTTCCAGGGGTAGCGCGTTCGGACCACGTGCTTAACATACTTAAAGCACCAGGAAAATAAACTTGTCAATTCGATCTGTACAAACTCGACACGAATATTAGCTCCCATTTCGCAGCCGCATCATATGCGAAGTCTGCTCGAACAACATTCACGGGGATTAAACGGCTTCAGTTAGCCTAAATTTACGGTGGTGTTACCCTTGATCGCCACAAGGAACAATCACAGGGGTGGCATCACTGGTACAGAGGATATTTAGATAAACATTACAATTCTTCTTGATTAAAGTTAAAGTGCTGCTTTGATACAAGTTGAAAGGACAGGTTATGCACGTTAAGAGGAGAAAATCCAGTATATTGGGTAACAGAAAATATAATGTAGATCTTATATTGCAGGCGTATCAAGTGCTGAAGTAAATTTATATAAGTTTTTTGTTGAAAAAAATAGTTTGGCATCTGAGTAAAAGAAGTTAGAGTAATTTTTCGTCAGAATGGATATAAAATTCAGAGAACAGCAGAGGTTTGGGCGTGATGCCAACCATTGTTTAGCTGGTCTAGTTTAAGCAGTTAAAGCTCCTATTTCGAGTACTGGGTGTAGCATCGTTAATGCGTCTACTGAACCGTAAACTTGCGCGGCGCCCAATTAGTAGAACGGGGATCCACCATTCGCTTTGTAGAAGTCAGTGAAATCGAGAATGACACCGTTGTTTCTTTTGTCATGCGGTTGCTCGGCTACCAGTGCAGCGACTCTTCCTGGATCCAACCCCTTTTGGTTCATCCACTGATCGAACTGCTGGTTCCGCAAACTGAAAAGACGCTCTACAGAATGTCCTTTCATCTCGGCTCCGATCTTAGCATGGCTAAGCATTCGTCCGATTTCCACGTAATCGATGCGTCTTTCGAGCTCCGTAAAAACAGCGAATTTATCTGGATGCTTCTCGTATTTGTTGAGTCTTTCAACATACGAGATCCAAGTGTCAAGCATTGGGGCCTTGAACAGGTCATCATCACCTGTTTTGTCAAGTCGCAAGAATTTAAAAATATCATCCGCAGTTTTCCCTTGGCTTCGCCACATTTCCGCCTCCAAATTTGAAGCCACTGTTCTTGTAGATGGCCTCGTTTTCGCTTGAACAATAATTTTCTCCAGGATTTCGTCGCTGTAGTGCTTCTTCACCACCGAGAACACCAAGACATCAGTATTTGTATCGTCTACTAACTTCACGTAGGACACCCAAGTATTAAACATTGAGTTCTCTAGGAGTTTTTCACCCTCCTTGCTTAGTCCCAGATGTCTGAAAATGTCATCTGCAATGTTCCCCCTTCCGAGCCATTTACTGAGCTGTATCTCTTGCAGAGCAGTAATATCGATCTTCACGTTTTTGTCTCTCGACGCCGCGACTAACACTCTGGCTAACTCTGCGTCTTTAAATTGAGTCTGCAGTTGCAAGAACAAAACTTTGTTGGGATCTTTGTTGCTTTGTCGGATGTACGACAACCACGTGGGCAGAGCTGCGTTCCGCAAAAAACTTTCTCCCTTGTCTGCGTTTAGTCGGAGAAGCTTGGCAACGTCATCTGTCGTTTTACCATCCCTCAGCCAGGTTGTAAGCAGTGCATTCTCCAGATGAAGAGCCACACTACTTGTAAGGCTATCGTCCTTCGCTGCAATTAGCATGTGAGCTAGTGCTTCTTCATCATTGGTTTTTGTCAGCTTGAGCAGCAACAACTTGTACAGATCCTCGTTACCAAGCTTTTTGACGAACGAAATCCACGTATTCAGCAACGGATTTCTTAGAAGACCCTTCTCGTCCGCATCTAGCTTCAAGACCTTGTAGATGTTCTCCTCCGTTTTTCTGTTTGTGACCCAGTTGTCCAGAGGTCGGAAAATACAATACTGTATTGTATTGATGGCAAAGTTTTGCCGCAATAAAAATTCCAATATGAGCACTCCCAATAATAAAAATTGCCGCAATTTAAATATATTGGAGCAATATCTAGCTATGTCTTGCCCTTCTGTGTACTCTTGCACCAGCCATGATCCCCGTGAGTATGCTGGCCCGATAGTCGACTGGCCAAGCCACGCCAAGCTCCTCATCATTAAAAGTCGCTATCATGTTCTGTGTTAGGTCTGACGACGGCTGCCAGGTTAGCTCTTGAAACCCCACCCAAGAAACTAAAAAATAGTCTTGCCCGTCTTGACTAGTTTTCTTGGCGTATATTCTATCAGCAACATATAAGTCGGGGCCACCTTCGAATTCTGAAGTTTCATCTTCTGAGTCCGTGTTATCCTGGAGAGCCTCCAAGAAAGGCCGGCACCAGGGCAATTCAGCTGCTTCCTTCTCCAGCTCCTGCAAACTTTGCTCCAGGCTGTCAGGTAGACTTGTATGTTTCATCTTTTTCTGTCGTTTGGCGCTAGCAAGTGCGTGGAGTTGCTTGTTTCGCTTGCTTTTACGTGGCATTGCCGGCAAATCTGAAAATATAGCTGCTGCTTCACAAGTTCACTATGTCAGGCAGCGGCTGGGCCTACAATTCTTATCTAGAGGACGACACATCACCTTCATGATATGGGGTAATTATTCTCGACAAGATGGCGAGTCAAGAATAGTTTTCTTGACTGGGCATCTTGTTAGAATATTTGTTTATAAGTGATTTATCGGAATGATGTAACAGCCAATAATTTTGTGCTATTAGTTCAGCTAAATTATGGCACGGCATCCAAATTTATCCATATTTATTGAATTGATATGTGGGATAAGACAAGATATATGGTAGAGCATGGGAAATGATGTTACGTAAATCGCTACTACTCGGTCAATATTTAGCTTCTCTTCTCAAACGAAAGCTTAATACGTAGCCAACATACCGTTTTACATTGTTACGATTTAAAACCGAAATGTAAATCACTCCATATAGATTTATTTTAAGAATGCTAGAGTCCACAAAGAATAATAGGTGTATATAGTGATATTAGAGCAAATCAAGCAGACTGTTTATTCGCTTTGTTCCTTGGTCACATCCGCTACAGTACTAACGTCCCACATATCGCGGTTAACACGAAGGAACCCCAGCTGCTCAAAGTTGGCGGGGTCCATGGAGCGGCGCTGTGGTGTCAATACTAGCTTGCACTGGGAAAATAGCCGCTCAACGATGTTGGAAGTTGCCGGTATCATCTTTACCAGAGGTATATACTGTGCCATGCTTGGCGTCGCGCTGCGCTTCTTTCCTCCGCTTCTTAGGAGCTTCGAAGCGTAGTCTTCTTCTCTCTCTTTGTGCTTCTTACCTGCCAATTGTGATGCCTCGAATCGTTTCTTCCCAAAGCCTCCGCTGAAGACAGTAAAGATCCATTGATGACCTTCACAACTGCTGTTTCAAAACCCGGCTGGTGCACAATTTTCGCTGTTGCTTTCAGATGTTCTCCCATAACAGGATAATCAGCTACAAGTGCGTCAAACATCACTCGCACCTCGGCCATGTCCGTTTCGTCTCGCTGTAATCGTAGACAGATGCTTTCAAACTTCTTCATATGGTTGAAGAGGTCAAGTATTTTCCGGTGCTTAGCGCCAGTCGGGATAAGCTCTTCAACAGCCTCCACCTTTTTGATCTCAGTTCGAATTCGGATATACCGTTGCACCATTGTAAACGTGGACGACCAGCGTGTCACGTTCCGCTTTACCGGAAGAAGTTCGGTGTGCTTTTTAAGCTCCGCGTAGTTGTTTTCGTGGCGTAGCTCGACCATAAGGTCGTTCACATCGGAGAGCAACGACTCATGCGGGGCCAGGTACTTGTTCACAGCGAGGTTGAGTCGGTGGTTTGCACACCCAACAAGAGGAACGCCCAACTTGTTCGCGACTGACTGGTTGGTGTTGCAGTTGTCCCCTACCAGGAAGCCCACCATGTCCTTTGTCTTGTCATAGACGTCCAGGATATTTTCAAACAGTTGTACATGTGCGTCTGCTGTCTGAGATCCATCTGCCAGAGGGGACAGACCCAGGAGAGGCACGCGAAGCTTTCCATCTGCTTCGTAAACAGCGAAAAGCGCGACATAGTGCACCCCAGCGTGTGACCATCCATCAAACATGAGGCCGAAGAGCGTTCCCAATTCCTTCTTAAGCTTGTGACCGACTTTGATTGCCAGTCCTTCGAGACACTTCTTCACAGCCTTCACAGTAGCTGGCCTTAGCTTGCTCATGGCTCTGGTTAGAGCGTCTTCAACTTCATGGATCGGCATGTTCCTCATGATAACCCACTGAATCCACTGGAACAGATGGCTAGCTTCTTCAGATACGAAGCCGTATGATTGAAGTGAGCGACCCGAACTGCTCTCGAACGAAGTGTAATACCCCGCATGTTTCGCGTCCAAATGCGACTTGAGATTGAAGTACCCTGTCCCTCCAGTTTGTTTCCGCTCGTTGCCGCAAATATTGCAGCGAAACAGCCCTTGACCAAGTGATGTGAAGACGTAGGCGGCGATTTGCTTGTTGAGGACCATCGTAGTTCAAAAATGAAGTGAAGTTTGAGTTGTGGCTCGCGTATCGAAGCTTACCAGACACTCTCGTAGCCACCGGTTTCAGGTTGGTGTGGAGATGGTGTGGTGAACAACAAAAATGATGTCATAAGATATGATTGGTGATGTCATATCGAAACAATTACCAGGGAACCATTTGCCATATTTATTGTCAATAATTGGTCCAATACCATATTGTATTGATAAGGTCAACTACCAATAATACATATTTATATTGCAAAACCCAATAATTTATTAAATCGCAATTATTATTTCCGACCTCTGTAGAGAATATCGCTGCTTGGCCCTTTTCAGGGTCCTTCCTGTAGGATTTCATCACCGATGCAGCCCACTTCTGATACGGTGCAGACGCAAACAGCTTTGATTCCACCTCCCAGACCCCGAGACTCGCAAACAGTTTATCGGTAGCTCTTTGGTTGTTGGATGTAAGAATTTCCATGACTCTTGTTGAGAGCTTTTTCGTTGGCTGCGAGTTGATCAGCTTTTGAAGTACCGCAGCACTTGACAGCTTAACGCCAATTGTCCTTGTCTCGGTGCTGCCGCCTTGCTGCTTTGCCGACCACCTGTTCTCACTCAAGTATCGGCGGATTTGACCGTCCACATCGTGCTGCATAGCACCATTTCTGGTCGCCAAATCAGATCCGATACAAACCAGCAAAGCGAGAGCCGTCAGCAACATGAAGCAGCTAAAGGGTGGTGTTATGACAAGTTTGAGAAGCATCACTCGGAAGAAAAAGAAAAGTGAGGGCTTCGTATCAAATTGCTACATGAAAGGTGACGGCTTGTTGTACTCCGTAATACCCATGGTAATGCATCAAATCATTATACTGTACCGGTATTCTTTCTGCGCTCTTTGAGTGAAATATCTCTACTGCCCTTGTATTGAACAAATCGTATTATTAATAAAACGCATTATATACTGAACGGTAAATAGTGGGTACCGTTTTAAAAAGTACAGTCATTTCGTGCAAGTCAGCAAACCTCCTGTCAGCGCAATCATTTAAGCCAAAAAGTTTACCTTACCTGCCCTTACATGCCAATAAGTTTACTACTTGTACAGACCATCATCTAGCTTCGGAGACAGAAGATTGGGCTAACTTTAAAATCGGTGACGTTAACATACTGTACCGGTAGCGGTAGACAAGTTAAAAATAAAAATAAAATACCTAGTATATTTTTCAGAAACGAAACGAATATATTAAATATCGACTTATTTTCTGGAATTTGTTTCATTTAATTTTCAAACCAAACTATCTGGTTTGTTAAAAAAAAAACAGAAATTCATGAGGGTAAGTACTGTCCCTGGAAGTAAGAGCGTGGACATTTGTACCTGTCCCTAGGTATAAACTTTACAAATTTTACCTGTGTCGTCGCCCTCGCGTTTAAGAACGCCTATTTTAAGCATTCAATGTTACTGAATGTTGCTCGAACGATTCACAGAAACTAATACCTGTACGAACCTTTGGGGCTTGTTAAGTAAGAGGCAAATGCCAAAGTGAGTAAATTAGTGTTAAACAAAACTCCCTCTACTCTCTGTTGTTCGTCTCGTTAAGTGTGGCTGTTTTTCCACGGGCACTAGCCTGGATGCGCGCGATCTTTCGAGCACTAGAATGACTGGCAGTTTTGCTCCTTCCGTATCTGCGAATCCCTTTGACCCGTATCTCTTTCCCGATCCCTACCCCTGTTGTGTCTCTGTTCACTCCCTGTGACCTGTCGCATCTTATCAATTCGAAAATATACTGATTAAAGTATTGCTCGAGCCATTTTCTATTGTCGCACGCACGTCGTAAGATACGATATACTACTAGTAGTAAACATCGTTGTTCTCGTAAGAGCACGCTTTAAACTGTATTGGTGATAGGTAAACGTGCATCTTCTCGTCCAGACTTACCGTGAAGGTTCACTGCACAGGTGGCCGCAGAATACTTGTTTAGCTGCACAGAGTCTACCTATTGAGTTTATCAGCACAAACTGTTTGATGCTGATGACGAAGAAATTTGATTTTTGAACACCGACACTGAGACATCCTCCGCGCTGATGTCCTACTTCCATAAAGCCCCTTTATTAGCGCTACTATCACCAACACTGTGAACCACACTAATGCCGTGTTTCACCGGGAAGCTCTGAATTCCTAATGAAAGTGACCAATGAAAGTAAAATTACTCCGGCGTTGTGCTGATAACAATGACCACAGAATATTACATGTATCGAAACAACGTCCGAGTATTAAACAGAGTGTTTGGCCCAGCTCAAGTTAAATTTGTTGCGGGACTAATCGGCTAGCTATACCCTAGGTTGCGCACGGCTACCTCACCTTTGGACTTAAAGGAACAGGCCCGTGACGAATGGTTGACATAATTCTCTATTCTAATTGGCTGGAGATATTGGATTTCAATGAAGAAGTGTCCTAGATACATGCATCAACCAAAAGTGATCATTGGTGTTTTTGACACTAACGTGGAAAACCTCCTTCGTAATCTAGTGGCTACATGGAACCACTTACGTATAACCCCGTTACGATCCCCCCAGCTCAGAAGTCTTACACATCATTCTCATGATTGATGAGTCCGCCAAAACGTTTGAGAACCCGAGCTAATTTGGCAATGAGCTCACCAAAGAAGATCTCCGCCTAAGAGTCAGGCTCTGTTACATCCGTGGCTGCACCTACAGGCACCACCACTTCGTGTCCGCGTAGACGAACACACCAGCGACAGAAGACAAACTTGGTGTCACTCGATAACACACTCTGCAGAAGCGCAGGTGTGCACAAACTTCGACTGACAGGCTGGTAGTCGCCATGGAGGGCTTTTTCGTTATGTCTACTAATGGAGACACACCCATTGACTATAGGTGTGACATTGAGGACGCCCACACAGAAGACGAGGACTTCTCGTCTTCAGCTGTCGACACTAAGTCGACTGAACTAACGCCCGATTCCCCTGTGGGGTCACCGAGAATCCGGGTTGATGCTCCGGGTGCTCCAGGATCGAAGTATCCGAGTAATGAAGAATAGACACAGCCACCAGTGTCGACGCCTTCTTCTTCAATGCGTACTATACCTGCAGTACGCGCTTCTTGGATACCAACCGTATCTAAAATCGCTGGCGGTTTTGGTGCGACATCGCCGCCGAATCCAGTGCAATTGTACGTGTCTGGCGTCAGCAATGATGACGCTGAGGCCGGCGACTTGCACTTTGATCCGTTAACGAATCAAAGGCGCGACTCTCTCGGGAGGGGTACATCGGACACTTCCACGAGCTTCGATGGAATGTGTCGAAGAGGACTTCGTGCAAAAGCGTTTTTCCCGAGCGGGTGGCACTTTGTCAATATTGAAACGCAGCTGTTGTGTACTTCAGCAGCAACGCGAGAGGCTACCACGAGTGCATTGCCGCGAAATGGTAGCTTCCTTTATAAGTGGGAAAGGGTCTACGGTTGCATCGAAACAGCCGATGCGATTCGCATCGTCGTCCACGGCTATGTAAAGAAGCAGGCCTTCGTGCACACGATATCGGTGTGAACGAGCTCGCAGCCGTGGCGACAACGCTCGATGTGCCGTGTCGGAAGGTACTAAGGCATAGTCTAGCAGGTTTTGCGCGTATGGATACTCACGTACGCGTTCTTCACGTCGCTGATCAATGACGATGACGGAACACTTACTCGCTAGAAGCCAATCTGATTGACGCCGGCTGTCTTAACAGCGTAATCAGGTCGATGCGATAACGCGTCGTTCAACACATTCAACCTTCCAGGTTTGTAGATTTGTACTTAAACCGGAAGTCCTTGTCCTCAAAGAACGACAATTATTTCACCATTCGTTGCAAGATGTGCGGTGGCTTCACTGTTTTTCGCAATGAAATGTGGTCGGTGTAGGCCACAAACGATCTACTTCCAAGTAGATACACTCGGAGCTTCGCGGGTGCATACTTTATGGCAACGTGCGCTTTGTCAGGTACAGGATAGTTACGCTCAGCTGATGCGACTGGTTTAAGACGGCTTTCGTGATCGTGTTGCATCAACGCGCATCCGATTGCAAAGCCGGACGCGTCACACACGACATGCCCGATCTTGGCCAGGTACTACCGAGATTGCCGCCTTAGGCAAGCCCTGCTTGACTGTATCAAAGGCCTGCTAACACTCGGATGTCCGAACCCACTCAGCTTCCTTCTTCAGAAGCTGCGACAGTTGGTGAATCTTGCCCAAGAAGTTCATAACGGACTTGCACAAGCTCGTTCAAAGTCGAAGCAATAGTCTTCGTTTCTTCACATTGGATGGCGTAGGCCATTCATTGACCACTCTAACCTTTTCTGTGTCAGGGCATACGCCGTTCTTCTTGGCAAGATACCCAAGGACGGATATCTTGCTCGCCCCAAACGCATAGAGCTTATGATACGCATAAGCTCTTTGAGCACCTCAACGTCGGTCTTCCCGTCCCCAGCCCGACTGTGAACGAAGACGTCGTTGACGTAGCGCTGTGCGAGGTCACACACTGAGCGCAATAGATGTGGCACATTTTTTAAAGCTGACAGGGGTGTTCTTCAGGCCCTGTACTATTCCGAGCCACTCCCAAAGCATGCTGATTGGCGTGCTTACTGCCATGCGAGGTGTGTCCCGCTCATGCATCGGGATATGATAGAGCCCGTTGAGCAGATCAGAAGCACTATAGATGGTGCTTTAGGACATCGACTCGATGACAATATCTTTTTGTGGTACCGGCATCGGCACCGGGACGTCGCAATTTTCAGCTTGTTGTGTGCATGAGCGATGCGCCACCTGCCCTGTCGTTTCTTGCTACAGAACCTTGTGCACTATGAGGGAGACTTTGACTCGTGCACTTGATCTGCCTTAAGACGACTGTCAAAGAAGGCTTCGATTGCATTTACTTGATTTTGCGGTAGTGGCCACTACCGCGTCGCCCAGTACTTCGCACCCGACACGAGGTCGATCGTGCTGTATGCCCTTGTCCTGCAAAGGTTTTCGCAGGAATCTTATCCGGGAGCACATCCTTCTGCTCCTGCAGAACATCGTAGAAGGGGATTGACTGTAGCAAGTCCCAACTCTGCTCGTCAAAACGGTGCTTCTTTGTCTTCGCGCTGATAGTGTCCTACGTTCAGCGGTATTTGCCGTGGAGCTGTCTCAACTTCTCCGCTTCGCTTTTCATCCTTTCGGTATTCGAACGGATGCGTATCTGTTCGATGCGCTCATCGCACAGGTCATTGGCGAAGCTCATCCAGATCATGACCGGAAGCGACTTCATCTCTGACGCACTCGTCGAACGATCTCCAGCTGCATTAGCCGTTACTAGAGACATGTGCGGGTTCGTATAAAGACGTTCGACGTCTCAACCTACGAGGTCTTTTCCTATGTCTGCCCGGCAGACATCGCTCGGGTCGCCTTAGTCACGGCCTCAGACTTGCGCAGCTTACGTCGCTTGCACCGTCTTTTGCTCTTGTGAAGTCCAGCACACGTTTCTCGTCCAGGCCCGGCCTTGGACGGATTTCCGTTGAAATCTTCGGCGTGTTTTTTTCGCAGACGGGAATGACCAATCCTGACTTGATTACTTGCCGCTTTACACGTTAGCACGCAAGTGGTTTTAGTACTGGACGTTTACAACTGGGAGCTGGGTCGACTTCCGGAGTCGACACGTGCTTGTCGCCACGACGACTTTCGGTCGAGCCTTTCGTAAATTTAACCAATCGCGACCGTGGCATAGCCCGTAGCTGACACGCCGACATCACAGCTATTGGTTGTAGTTGGGGTCCCTTGCATATCTGATGTGTCGATCCCCGGGACTGACGCACCACCGTCACAGTCACTGTATGTGACTGGAAGTTCATCCATGGTTGATCGATCAAACCCAAGAGTTGATCAGGTCATTGAAGTAGGAACGGTTCTCAAATCTGATTTCTGATTTGAGACAGATTTAACGATTGGCTCAGTCGCTGTAAGCTGTGTACCGATATCGGAGGCTGCAACGAATGGTGATACCTCAACAGTTCGATAGGATAGACCTTGCGGTGCATGCTCGACACTGACAAGTCCATCGCTCTCTGTCGTGTTGCATCCGAAGTGTACAAATGTACACTTCTCCCAGTTGATCACAGGATCATGCCGTACGAGCCGCGTCAAGCTCAATAACCAGTCAAACTTGTCGACCAGGTCCAGGACGATAAGATATCCCATAAACACCCCGTGTTTGTACGCGAAGCGCATGCGCACTATGCCGTTCTGATGGTGGCACCTGTTGCCTTCCGCACCTCTAATCCACTTTGAGATGTTTTAACTTCCTCAAAGCTCAGCTTCGTGAGAAGTTCCAGTCGAACACAGTTGTTCGACGCACCTGAGTCAACCAATGTACGAAGAGAGTCTACTCTTATTGACGCCACTTTCAGGATAACAAGATTTGTCTTGTCATCTTGCAACTTGCAGCGAGAATCTCTCTTGGTGCGGGCTGCAGGCCTCAGTGTCGCGTGTCCGTTGTAGACACACGCGACTGCAATACCAGTAGGGCACCCCGCGCCTAATTGCTCTCGCGTGTGTTTTTTTATGTTCGCGGCGATGCACGGCATCGCCACGTCGGGCTCTGGCATAGTGCACATGCGCTGGGCACTCACGCAAAGTGTCCAGTCTACCCACATCGGTAACAATGCACTTGTCCCCTAATACGCTGTTAGCGTCCCACAGCAGAAGCATTCGAGAGGTTCATAGGCTCTGGACCTCCCACTCTCATCATCGGACGAGCCACCCTCGGCACGTTTGCATGCAGCTTAGTCTGCTTAAGACTAAACCCCTCTTGCATCGCAAGAGCAATCGCAGCTTCGAGAGTACTTAGGTACTCTCGGAAGCGATAGGTTTTTATTGACCCATCCTATAAGCCCTTCGTGAGCGTGACGACCTTTGGCGCCTCGTCGATCGGATTGGACATATTTTTAAAAACCAAGTACCGTGTACGTTGGACGTAAGCATGAACATCATGATTACCTTGTTGTAGGTTGAGAAACGCTGCTCTCAACCGGAACTTATTCTGAGAGAGCTCAAACGCTTGTCTAAGCCCCTCCTCGAATATCGCATAGGTGCAAAAGCCGGCATGATCTGTGAACCGGTGGCCATACGCCCAGCCCCTCGCTCGCCCACCAATACATTACATGGCGAACGCAACCTTCGTCGGTTCGTCGGTGATATGACGAGCCGTAATGGCAGTGTTGACTCCGACAAGCCATTGGAGAAGAGGCTCGCCCACTTTCCCATATAACGGCGAAGTGCAGTTTCAGCGACTGCGCGAGCGGTGTCCGGGACGTCACCATTGTAGCAGCAACAGCATCGCACGTCTCATTCACGATGTAACTTCGTTTTGATCTGTCGGCGACAGCGTACGTCGCACTGTCGCTGCGGCTGCCTATCCAATGACAGTTGACAGTCTTTGGAGAGCTTTCCACTCTGGGTCCGCCAGATCTGGACAGTCTGCACGCACAATGAGCGTGGCAGAGGCACGTAGGCTACGCATGGACGGATTACCGTCCATGGGTTGGTTCGCCGCCGCGTGTTCGTATTTCATACGAATGCGTTAGTAAGGCGGTCGTTGGTCGGACCACAAAGTGCTACCAGGTGTAATGGGCCTACTGTGTGCCCACTTCCGTAAAGACGGTGACGTCGGTGAATTGGCTATAATTGAAGTGGCCGAGGGGGACGTCGATGAGCGACAGAAAGCGGAGGTTGTGCCAGGACAAGGCGATGCGCTTAGTGCGGTTGATGGCGCTAGCCGAATTGTGTAGACGCTGTACAAACATGCGTGCGGGTCTCACGCACGTGGCGACATGCCGGAGGGAGCCCAAACGTGAGCGGTACTCGGTGCGAGAGTGGTTGGTCGCGTGAGATTCTTTCGCTACGAAATCTTGACTTTCAAAATCTTCGCCTCTTGCATAGCAACCCTGCCGGAGTCTCTGCCGAAGCCGAGGCCCAGCACCTTAAACCTGGGGCTGATGGCACGAATTTGTCGTCGCTAACCGCAGTAGGGCCCATCACAACCGTCATGGCGTGACACAATGAATATTTATTGTCGACGCAGTTCGTTCCAGTATCGGGAGCGACTCTCACGTGATCATTGACCCAGTAGTAGTCATAGAACCCGCTTGGGCTGACGGTGGCGTTGGTGCACGACCCGTGTATGAGTGCCACCGTACCGCCAAAGATGTTATACGTTTCGGAGAGGCGGTCCATGCTAACGCGACCGAGGGGTCGATGACGATCGCGTTGGCCTCGGGTATGGGACCCGCAAACATGAATAGGTACTCGCTGTCAGTGCACCCGTTACAGTAGGCTGACGCAACGTCACCGGTCATTAACTTGATGATCTCCACTGGGGATACACGGCGACACCGGATGATTTCCTACGCAACGTCTGAGCAGTGCTCGGATGAAGCAGACGCGAGGTCGTCCGCATTTGTGTGGGGGTTGATCCAATCTCCCTCGGGGTAACAAAGGCCGTGGATATATCGACCCGTGATGCGTAGGTCGCCGTCGTCTTTGTTCACCACGTCGGACGATACCTCAGGCCAAATCATTTTGACGTCTGCGTCCACTACGATACAGCTAAAGGCGTCCTGCTCTTTCCTTTTGTTGGTTAGCAAAACCTGGATACACTGCGAAGCCGGTGAGTGCTAATGGGGAAGCAGCCTCGGTGGAGGGGGTGGGGAGTAGATGCGCACGCGGGAACCCTCGGAAGCGATATTCAGGAGATCGCTGACATGATGATATCTTTGGTAGTATGCCCGCAGTGTGTCAGGATGTAATGCTATAGGAGCCGATAGTCTGTGAGTGACTGGCAACACACTAGTTCGGTAAGCGGTTTGACGGCTATCGTGTTCGCGGGATGAACTCAGGCTGTGCGTGTTGCATGGATTTGTCGAGCTCGTCGCGGCTGGGGGCCGTGTACGACGGGAACGTGCACGTTGACTTCGCAGAATTCCGAGGAGGGGGACGTGTCGCGAATGGAATCCCAAAGTCTGAAACCTGAGTCGCGATCCCGTGTCAGCCTGGCGCGTGATGACAATATGCATATAGCTGGTTTGTTATCTTGTGATGGGTTTATGGCGCTAAGAGACTGTGGAACAGGAAATCGCGGGGGTTAGTATGCGGTGTACGGCAGACGGCGAGCACGCGGAAGAATACCGGTGTGGTGAAGTGCTTTCTCAGAAATGAGAGATGTGATCCGACGAGGAGTCATTATCACGGATTAGTGACGACACGTGGTGGTTTGAGTGGAACCAGACCGCTCGAAGTGGATGCGTACTACACGAAGTGGATTAGACCGAGGTGAAGTGGATCAAAGGTCAACACTATCTATATGAATCTCTAGATGACGTAGATGACGTGGGGCGATACCGTTAATTGGTAGGCCACGGAGGAAGCACCTCGATCCGTATCCGATATGGGCCGACTGTGTGGATCGGGAATAAGAAGATAACAGACGATGGATCTGGGGGATAACAGTGGCTAAGAGTATGAAGAATGGCAAGGGGGAAACGGTTATGGGCAGTATGACTGAGATCAACCAAGTGGAGGTTCGGACCCACCCTCGCCAGATTACACCTCGGGATATGAGATCCACCATATGGGGGTGAATCGAGTGGGGGTCCTATGGAGGAAGGGTTGTAGACACCATCTGAATGTATTCCTGATATTAACGGCGAATGAGGAGACAAGATCCACCTCTAGATCTCCCGGATCCCATTCACCTAAAACCGGGTAAATGGATGGGGGGGTCCCAGGCAGAGCGACTAGGATATATGGTATAGGGTGGTGGATCCAATGGGCCTCGAACTTTCGTGGAGCGATGGAGACCGCAGACATTCGTGGTGTGGTGTCGGATGATTGGAGGGTTCAGAACCACGATGAAGTGTACACTTGCAGTAACGTGGGCTAAAGTGGCTTGGATCCAGAACAGTATACTCGTAATATCGTGACCTCACGATGATTACGCCATGGATTCATTGGATCTGATCCTGGTACATCTGAGGTGCTGGACGAATGAGGGAAAGGGTAGGCAGCCGAGCCTGGTTGGGGATTTAGCAGGTAAAAGACATAGAAGGTAGACATTCAGGTAGGTATAGGCTTAACTATGAATCAGAATCGAGTTTGCATTGTATTACACAAGTGCCCTCCTGTCCTCCTGCCCCCGATAATCGGAACTATATTGGCCGTACGAGCTCGGTGAAGGTTGGAAATTACAGGTCGAGCGTGTGTAGTGATTATGGGATAATATATTGGCCTGATTCCACCACCTAGTGAGCTTTCCTTATACGTTCAGATCCATAAAGGTACTCGGGTTTACTACCTGACCGAATATACCTATCGACTTTCAACTATCAAGATCCTATAGGAAGCGACAAGACGATGCGAAGAAACGCAAACGCAAGCGAACACACCCGCAAGGCAACCCTACGCCCAGATCCCAGATATAGGCCCTGAATCCACCAAGTTCGAATACTCGCTTGGGATCCAGAAGCAACTACCGACGCAGAGTGAAGCTCTTACCACTCCTGCTCCACCCCATCCCCACATCTTACCAAGACAACCAAGCTTGGCCACCAGAACTCTTCGAAAGCTACCGAGAGGGCAAGAGCCCGCTCTACTAACGGGTACGCAAGGTGAGGGAAGCTCAGCAGATCGCGGATCGCCCCCCCCCCCCTCCGTTAGTCGGTGTCTGGGAGTCTGGGAGTTGTTGGTAAGTTGGATCTGGCAATCTCGCATATTTTGATGACCCCGCAACACTACGCCAGTCAGCCGTTATGCTGGGACTGACACCAGAAGCCGCTTGTGTGACTAGAGGAGGTGGGCGCTGGACGGGCTCGAAGCTGAGTCTTCGGTGAAATGGCCGGCGCTGTAAGCAGGCGGCCGCTCACCCGCATTTGGCTGAACTGGCTGGGGTGACGCACACACATCTCCGTTGGTAGTGCTGCAAGGATTCACGTCGGCAACTGTGATGGGTGGTTGGAATAAGCCGTGTGATTCACGAGAACTCAGGGTGTCTGTATACGTGTGTGTATTCAGATTACGACTGAGTCTGGGGTACCGGAGCACTGGAAACTCATCAGTACCTCGACCGCAATAGGTGCGGCGGCGGTCGGACAGCTATCGCTGACCGAAATTCTTGGTGGCAAAGCTCACCAGTGGAGCAGGGAGCTCGTCTGGCCAGATGTGTTTCCGCACGCGTCCGTGGTTCCACCTGAACACACATCCCTACCGAAACAGCGTAGGCACAGCTCCTCTCCATCAGAGTCACGTAAGATTGAAGGCGCGAGCGATTGCTGCAATTCCACTCGGGTGAGGAGATGGACGTGCGTCGTCACCTCGGTGTACGTGCACGGGGCCGAATGTCCGAGGAAGGCACGTTCGGGCTAGGCAGGGCTGTCACAGTGTGTGTGCCGCTAGTGATGGCGATGTCTTAGAGAGTCATGGCCCCTCTAATGAACCTGAACGCAATTAGCTTTGCTGGGGTCTAAAAGGCTCACCAGCAGAAGGGAGAGTCCCTTGAAAGATGAGCGCACACATACCCAAGGTGCTGGTTGACCTCGTGCAGTGTCCACAGCACGCGCTGCGGCGTACGGCTGGGGCCCACGTCCATGTTGATGATGACGAGCTCGCGAATGCAGTGTAGGGGGCGCGTGAAGATCTCGTGCCACTCGGCGTGCGCAATTGTGAGCAGACCTTGCACCGCTCCGAGCAGGTCGAGCTATGTATGGCATGCTGGAGGCGGAGGCAGTGCTGCGTTAGACCCTTGGCGTCGGCTCTAATGCGCGAACCTGAGTTGCTGAGTCGGCGCGACAATTGTGCATGATGGACACTCCGTGCCAGCCAAAGCAAAGTCCGGTGGTTGCTCCGATAATCGTTTGGGTTATCGTCGAAGTGCACATATTCTTACGTGCACACGGTTAAGCCAAACGAAGTCGGTGTATCGTGTTCACCAGCTAGTGTCTTCCAGTAAGTGTATGCCCGGTGAGAAGTAATGCTATGGACGGCTAATGATAGGAAGTCCCCTCTGGCGCGCTGGTCCGAAGGCGGGAACTGGACCGCGCGCATACCGCAAACGGCTTCGGGCGGGAGCAAGTCGCGGAGGCTCACTTGTGGCCGAAAGGAAGGCCTCGGTACGGTTCCCACGTCCGTGGCAGCGGGGGTGGGAGCTGAAGGCTCATACAATGTGCTTTCATGGCGGGCTTGAACGAACTGCATGAATGCCGAGAACACTAAGACTGAATCTTGGGTTACGTTAAAGAGCTCATCTAGGTCCGGAGCTGTACCGGACCGGGGGTATGTTGGGGGGTTGCTTAGCTGACTTGACGGGCTGCACGAAGAGAGAGGGGGGGGGGGCTGGGAGTGGCCAGGTTGGTGTTGACGTTGAAGCTGCTGAGCAAATTGACGAGGTCGAATGGCTCACATAGAGAGTGCGCTGGTCTGGTGCCGATGGTCGTAGGGTGTGAGCCGCACTGAGCCACCGTCGTGCCTGGGGTATCGGAGGGTGGGCGACTGGGCGAGGCCTGACCGGGCGGCGGGCCACGGACTGGCGCCGACGTGCTGACAAGTGAAGGGATGTAGGCGGCGTGAGGCGCGCCAGCGGCAGAGGGCACGCTGGATTGGTGTGGCGCGCGGTGGTGGTGGTCTGTCGGTCACTGGCTGATGCGGTTATTGGCTCCGAGCGCATGGGTGGTGGGCGCAGTACTGGGGACACATGACGTCGCTCGGGTACGACTCGAGCCAGCGGGGTAGCCCAGACGCAAGTGGGGGTGGATTTGAATGATCAGGTGGGATGGGCGCTGGAGGTGTAGTCATCACCGCAGACTGCGAACGGATCCGACGGGGATTGAGCCTTGGCGCTGACGAGGTGCCGACTGCCACGGTGGATGCTCGCACTGCCTGCACTGCGTCCTCATCCTTGTTGACTGCGAGACGCTTCTTCTGGCTCCGCGCCTCCGCATTAGTTGCCGCACCCATCTTCCTCGTTACCATGCTCATACTCGCTGGACGCGTGCGACCGGCTCGCCGGCTGCCGGCGTGGGAGGGCCGCTGTAGAACCTGTCGATGGCATACCTGGCACAAGTCAAGGCTGGCTGAGCCGAGGATGGAGGAGAGACCCAGACACGAGACGCCACTGGGGTCGGAACCAACGCGGGATGTGGAGAAGTCGGAGTGGCTTCCAGTGGCAACTGTCCAGTCTAGGGAGGAGGCGTTTACGTGGTGTTGGCCTGGGCGAAGACGCGAACAACAGTCGTGCTGCTCTTGCTACCCGGGCGCTGCCATTGCGTCTGGCCCCTCTCAGCTTCGAAACCTATCTTATTACATGTTGAAACTTGCAGGGGTACTGCGTTCAGAAAACGTGTTTAACATACTCAAAGCGCCAAAACAATATACGTTTTAATTCGATCTATACAAACTTTACAAGAATATTAGCTCCCATCTCGCAGCCCCGCTCTGCTCTGGGAAGTTTTGGGCCAATGGAGACCACCACTAGTGACGCCCGCGGCGGCTGACCCGATACGGCCTAACGACACATACGAGCGGACCGCATCATCTGCGAAGTCTATTCAAACAGCATTCACGCGGATTAAACTGCTTCAGTTAGCCTAAATTTACGGTGGTGCTGCCACAAGCAACAATCACAGGGGTGACATCACTAGTACAGAGGATATTCAGATAATCATTTCTTTTTAAAGTAAAAGTGCTGTTTTTGATGCAAGTTGGAAAGACGAGAAAATCCACTAGATTGGGTACGACAATTCAACGTAGATCTTTTATAACAGGCGTATCAAGTGCTGAAGTAAAATTATTTAGCTTTTGTTCTGAAAACGTTAGTTTGGCATCTGAGTAAAAGAAGTTAGAGTATTTTTTTGTCAGAATGGATATAAAAGTCAGAGAACAGCAAAGGTTTGGTCGTGATGCGAACCATTGTTTAGCTTGGCTAGATTAAGCAGTTAGAGCTCCTATTTTCGAGCTGGGTGTAGCATCGCTAATGCGTCTACTGAGCCATAAACTCCTCGGCGCCCTATTAGTACAACGGCGATCCACCATTAGCCTTGTAGAAGTCATAGAAGCCGAGGACGACGCCGTTGTTTCTTATGTCATGCGGTTGCTTGGCTACCAGTGTTGCGACTCTTTCCGGATCCAACCCCTTTTGGTTCATCCACTGATCAAACTGCTGGTTCCGCAAACTGTTAAGACGATTTACAGGATGTCTTTTCATTTCGGCTTGGATCTTAGCATTGCTAAGCATTCGTGCGAGGTCCACGTAATCGAAGCGTCTTTCCAGCTCCGTAAAAACAGCGAATTTATCTGGATGCTTCTCGTACTTGTTGAGTCTTTCAACATACGAGATCCAAGTGTCAAGCATTGGGGCCTTGAACAGGGCATCACCTGTTTTGTCAAGTTGCAAGAGCTTAAAAACATCATCCGCAGTTTTCCCTTGGCTCCGCCACATTTCCGCCTCCAAATTTGAAGCCACTGTTCTTGTAGATGGCCTCGTTTTCGCTTGAACAATCATTTTCTCCAGGATTTCGTCGCTGTAGTGCTTCTTCATCACCGAGAACACCAAGGCGTCAGTTTGTGTATCGTCTACTAACTTCACGTAGGACACCCAAGTATTAAACATTGAGCTCTCTAGAAGCTTTTCACCCTCCTTGCTTAATCCCAGATGTCTGAAAATGTCATCTGCAGTGTTCCCCCCTCCGAGCCATTTACTGAGCTGTAACTTTTGCAGAGCAGTAATATCGATCTTCACGTTTTTGTCTCTCGACGACGCGACTAACACTCTGGCTAACTGTGCGTCGTTAAAGCGATTCTGCATCTCCAAGAACAAAACTTTGTTGGGATCTTTGTTGCTTCTTCGAAGGTACGACAGCCACGTGGGCAGAGCTGCGTTCCGCAAAAAACTTTCTCCCTTGTCTGCGTTTAGTCGGAGAAGCTTGGCAACGTCACCTGTCGTTTTACCATCCCTCAGCCAGGTTGTAAGCATTGCGCTCTCCAGATGAAGAGCCACACTACTTGTAAGGCTATCGTCCTTTGCTGCAATTAGCATGTGAGCTAGTGCTTCTTCATCATTGGTTTTTGTCAGCTTGAGCAGCAACAACTTGTACGGATCCTCGTTATCAAGCTTTCTGACGAACGAAACCCACGTATTCAACAACGGATTTCTTAGAAGACCCTCCTCGTCCGCGTCCAGCTTCAAAAGCTTGTAGATATCCTCCTGCGATTTTCTGTTTTTGATCCAATTGTCTGTCTGCATCATTTTAAGTTTCTTGGCTATTCTTATCGCCTCTGCGGTTGGCTGTGCTTCCGATACCAGTTTGGCCAGAATGGCATCGTCGTGGTGACGTAGAAGTGTAGAGAATATCGCTGCTTGGCCCTTTTCAGGGTCCTTCTTGTAGGATTTCATCACGGATGCAGCCCACTTCTGATACGGTGCAGACGCAAACAGCTTCGATTCCACCTTCCAGACTCCGAGACTAGCAAACAGTTTGTCGGTAGCTCTTTGATTGTTGGATCTAAGAAATTCTATGGCTCTTGTTGAAAGTTTTTTCGTTGGCTGCGAATTGATCAGCTTTTGAAGCACCGTAGCAGCTGACGGGTTAATACCAATCGCCCTCGCCTCGGGGCTGCCGTCTTCCTGTTCAGCTCTCCACTTGATCTCACGCAAGTATCGGTGGATCTGACCGCCCACCTCGCGATCCAAAGCATCATTTCTGGCGTCATTTACGATGGTTGCCGTCGCCACCTCAGATCCGCCGTCGATGCATACCAGCAGAGCGAAGGCCGCCAGCAAGATTAAGTAGCTTAAACGTGGTGTTAAGGCAAGTTTTGAAGGCATTGCTTGAAGGAACAACAGCGAGGCTTGGTAGCAAAATGATAAATGATGTTTTCTAAGGCTTCGGCTTGATACGATACTGGTGGCAATGCTCTCGTGCGTCAAATCATCATACTGATACTGTATCCTACCCCCATGATCTAAAAAAAATGAATAAAAAAAATGGTAAATCAGCGATCACAAAGAGCAATATAGTTAGGTTATTCGCTTTATAAAAGCATGCAGCTCGAAATGGTAATTTGTTGTTGGGTAAATAGTTTGTGAACTATTGTGAATGTCGTTCTAGCTTATGGTTAGCGCATAAAATCACGCATAAAATTGAAATGGGAAAAGCAAACATGGAATATTTTATCAGCGCTCCAATTGCTCTTTTAAACACGTAAATCGGATCGATTTAGGAGATCGATTGGAAATCCGTATTGATTTAGTCTGTCGTAGCTATTTTTTGTTTTCTATAGCTCGATCTATTGTTCTCCCTAGTTATACTGGCTAATAAATCGAGCTACGACAACCCAAACCAGACATCGAAATCATTTAAACGACCCTTTTTGCGTTTTTGAAACGCAAATCGAGTGCAGATATAATAATTCCAGGCATGCCTTTCCTTTATCAGTTTTACGCCTGTTTTTATGCGCCAACCATGGTTGATCTAGGCCATAAATCCGAGCGATATTTCATCTGCAAAGCTCAATACCAGTAAGCTTAAATGGCTGCCAATGGATTCAAAGTCAGTTGAACTTCGTTTTGACTAAAAAGGTACATACATGTTTAGTCACAGTCATTACATGAATGGTTACATACATTTGAATTGTGTATCGTAATCAAAGCGATCTGGTTATTCGTCAATGGTACCTTCAATTCCTATGATCCGATATAAAAGGGTGTATGAAGTGCAAGTTACGTTTATTCGGGGGGGACTTCTTTACTGCTGTCCTGTCCCCGTAGTAAATGCGGTCGCACTGCGATCACAAGAGATATATTGGCGGTATAGTATGTCGTACGCATCTGCTGCACCTACTCCGCAGCCGCATCATCTGCGTGAAAGCTGAAGTCTGTTCGAACAACATTCACGCGGATCAGATTACTTCGGTTAGTCGTAATTTACAGTGGTGTTACCCTTGGCCGCCACAAGCAGCATTTTCCTGGGTGACATCATTGATACTGAAGATATTCAGTTATACATGAATTTTTTTCTTGATTAAAGTAAATATACTATTTCTGATATAAATGAAATGACAGGTTATTCCAGTTTAGAGAAGAAAACCGACTATTTTGGATACGACAATTTAATGTAGATTTTATGTAACAGGCGTATCATTTGCTGAAGTAAATTTATTTTAGTTTTGTGCTGAAAACGTTAGTTTGGGATCAGAATATAAAAAGTTAGAGTTGTTTTGGATCAGAATGACTCGCCTTCTAGAACTTTGGATCTCGAATCCAGAGACCAGTGGCGATCAGGCTCTAAGAACCTGCTCGCTTCGGTGCTGGAGATGGTCGAATTACATTAAATGATACGAAAATCGTATTGGCTAAAATGAGTTTTCTACAACGTCACCACAGCCAGGGGATAATGGTAACCAAGTATCAAATGATTTTTTTTATAGTAATAGTACTATATATTTTCCCCCACTTAACTACGTTTCTTGCCACCTTACCCTCTGAGAACCGAAGGGATCACCCAAGAACTCTTTCGGTCAGGTTCTAGAACAGCAGTAGACTTTTAGAGTGACGATTATTTGCTCTAGTACTTCACTGTGACACAGACAAAGGCTATCGATATGGAAAACTGCAAACGCTTGAAGTTGTTTAATGTCGATAGAGCAAAATCAAGGCATTTGTTCTTGTTCTCTAGCGATAGCCTCGTCCACATCGTGCGTCTAATAAATCTGCAGCCTGTAACACTAGTTTAATGCACTCAGCAGTTCCAACACACGGCGCCAAGCTTGCCGTTACTTTCACAATTTTTCCCGGACTCCATCTCCCACACGGTTGATTAGTAATACTTCCGCTAGTCGAACGTTAACGACATGTGGTTGGTGGATTTAGACAGTTTACGCAATCTTTGAAAAATATAATATCGTATTAGCTAGAACATGTATTAAGTTCATATGTAATACTATTATATTGTCTCAGAAGAAAATATTAGTGCTATTTTTATAATAACTGGTCTACAGGTGATATTTTCACTATATTGACTTCACCGATTTGGAGTTACCATTGACCCCTGGATGGAACCACATTTCTGTCTAGAAAAGAATTTCAAAATTAAACTCACAAAAAGCTGTAGAACTTGGTGTAGGTCTAACTGCTTTAGAAAATGGGTCGTCTTGTAATCCATAGCCGCATCACAATAAAAAAGGACGTGAATCCGTAACGATTACACAGAAGTGCCTTAAAAATGTCAATGCGCTACCGGGCCACCCTTTATATCGCAAATAGAAGATCTCAGATAATGCGATAACGTGTTGGTGAAATTATACCAAGCTCCGGCAGCACCTAGATCATTTTCTAGTGTAATGGTCACGCATCGTTATCGGCTCACCGATATATGCTGTCTGCTCACAGCTGTGGTTGCTGGAAACCGATGCTGGGTTACCAACTAGAGCTAAAAGTATTTCTTGTAAGATCTCCTACATTGCTGTCGGATAAACAAAGTATTTGTAAAAATTATGCATTAAAGGTATTACCAGTGTCATTACAGCTGCACCGCGCAATTCGATATCAAACTACGTACGTAGTACTGACCCGGACCTTGTGCGGGGAAGCTCAGGATTTTACTGAGAGCGCATTGTCACTTGAGATACGCGAAGGCTGAGATTTATGAACCTACGTTTGGCATTTTGTCATTTATTTCACTTTTTAACCCGATAGTATTAGGGTCATTCACTATCAAAACAAAATAACTGTAACACACTAGGGTGAACAGGCTAGATGTATTCCCTGGTGGATGCACGCAGCTGCAGCTGTATTAGATTGGCAAAATATTGGCTAATACCATTTCTGACGTCAGCGTACATATACGGCAAAAACATGAAAGGTTCCAATTGATGTTTTCGTGAAAAACTCGACCTTCCGCTAGCTAAGCAGGTGCGCTACCACTGAGCTATCGAGATCATACGGATGAGCAAACCGTCCGCGTTTGCTCCATCGCGATATTACGACGTCCACAAATTATCAGTCGCTCCTGACGCCTTACATGGCCTTCTCACATCCTCACACGGTCCTCTTCCCGTCCATTCCTTCCAGTTCACATCTTGTCGCGGTCACGTCCTCTGATCGACCGTGCCGCCCAACAGCAATAGCGAACTTGGACGCATACGTTTGGTCCACATTCGGGACGTCACGAAGGAGATTGGCACGAGGCTCCCACGTATCCTCGTCGGGAGGAAACCCGAGCTATCGTACCCGATTGCGACGGTCGACCGGAAGATCGTGTGTGAGCCCACGATGACGCCTGGGAGCGCGAAGTGGATCTTCGAGGAGAACAATGTGCTCAACAATCCAGCGGGTATCGCCGGCAGCGTCAACAACAGGAGGAGGGCCGTCGCGTAGCACTCGCGTTCTTTCTGCCCAGAACGAGAAGGACTTGTTGGATCGCTACTGGGATACCCAGCAGGAGTTGGATGAGGCTCTCGATCAGACTGCCCGGGCCACCGGGGAAAGTGCGCAGCTGCGCCAGTCGAACCGGGAGATCCTTGCTCGGCTGCAGATGCTGGAGAGGTCGGTTCACGGTCGTTTACAGACGGGGACACAGCCTTGAGATTCGACTCCTGGTGCGGATGGATCGATGGCTCGCCGCGCCCTTCGAGAAGGACGCTCGACGCATGCTCCGGCTCAGGAGGCTGAGACGACTCTGTAATCGTAGCGGGGTTATATTTCTTGAGCCGTCCGACGTAAAACGTCGGATGCAGACGTAGTGACGTAGGTATGCCCAGAGTGTAAGCTCACCAATAAACCATAAACGGCCCAATAAAGCGCGGCGCGACTTTGTTCGCGCCGAAGTTGGTAACCGCAGCGTTTCTGATACCTTTGGTCGACAGGAGCACTCGGTCGCCTGTCGTAAACATGGTCGTGCTCTTGCGGCCAGTCGTATCGGCGTTCTCCTTCTGCTTGTCCACTTCGTCCTGTAGTGCGTCTCGAACATAGAGGGTGACTGCTTTGCGCTGTAGTACAAAGTCGGAGACGCTGCGGAGTTGGTCTCGCCGCATGCTTCGGCGAGTAGTTAGCCGGCGCAAGTGGGCTCGATGCGAAACGTGTCACTGCGTTGACCGACGTGGGAACTGGGGATACACTCGAGATATCATCATCAACCGGTGTATGTACCGGTTGACCCAGTACCAGTGTTGCCGCCGGAGACATCGGAGCTAGTGTAGACTGCTTGACGGCAGCTTCTTCCTCATCCAGGGTGGGACACACGGCGCAGTAGGATGGAACACGGCGGAGAGAGCAGGGCCACGCGGGTGTCGCGCGTTGTTAATGAAGAAGGGCGTCAGCCCAGTCGACGCGTGTATCTCTTGTTCAGCGCGAGCTCGGCCAGAGGCAGAAACGATCTCCAGCTGGAGAACGACGTCGCGTAGCTTCGAAGGACGTCTTCGAGGACGCGATTTACGCGCTCCGTCTGGACGCCCGTTACCGGATGGACTGCCGTATACATCAACAGCTTCGAGTCCAGTAGCTCGAAGAGCTTTGACCAGAAGGCCGACGTGAAGCGCGGGTCGCGGTCGGAGACAATGGATTCAGGAAGGCCATGAAGGCGGAAGCCGCCTTGATGAAGTGCACCGCGGTAACTGCCGCGGTGATCGAAACCGACACTGGAATCAAGTGGACCATAATCAAAGTCGCGTGACACAGCGGCAAACGGCTTCTCGCAACCGAGATGAGCGCCCAGCGGGGAATCATGAAACTCATGGGTAATCCGTGAGCGGAGATCGGGGTCGTTAGGGATGGGTTATCGAAGTTGTCGATGCTGTACGTCAGCTGCCCGTCCTCAAGACGATATCGGTGAATTTTGTTTCGTACAGAGCGGGAAAGGGCTCCCAGTGTGTCGGCGCTTGGAGAGCGGAGATGGTCCAGGATACTGGAGTACGTCGTGTATCGAACGCTCGACGAGAGGGTGATGCCAACGACTCCAAGGCTATGATTGCTGAGATGCTGAAACTGGTAGGTAACAGCGCTTTTGATCGATCTTGTATGGACATGAGCAAGCACAAGGAAATTAAGTATGAATCAGATAAGAAGGAAATTGCTTCAAAGATTGAGAACTTCACCTTTCATGGATTAGAGAAACCCAACGATGCTTGTGAGCTCGCTATGATGAAACGTAGACTTAAGAACACGAATCTAATCCATTTATCGATTGCTATCTATCAGCTCGCTAAGCTACGCATGCTCCAGCTCAACTATGATTGTATCGACTTTTACTTCGATCGCTCAGACTTTCAATATCAGGAAATGGATACGGGCTCCGCCTACATAGCATTCAGCGATAATCCGTTCTGAGACTGTATCAAACCCGAATTACGTGAGCATTTCCTTCAGCACAAGTATGATTGGTTCCCACGCGATTACAACACGGATGTGGCTAAGTTTGATCGCCGTACCCCTGGTCTATTCACGAATGAATGGTCAGGTGTTGTCATGGTCTCATTTACCTCGAAGAACTATATTTGCTATCTACCAGACGAATTGTACAAGGTGAAGGTTTCCGTCAAGGGTGTCGAATTTCGTCGCGGAGTGGCATTACCGGGGAGACGCTCGTCAGGTTGACTCCTGACGCCTCGCACGTGGCACACTCGTCTACATCGTCTTCATCGAGCGAAGCTTGTCGACCCAATGCACCGCGTGGGTCGTAGTCGGGACGCCGAGACAAAGCGCCGGCGAGAATGTTGTTCTTGTCGGGCTTGTAATGGACCACGAGGTTAAACTTAGAGAAGAATAAAAGCCAGCGGGCCATCCGCCGGGAAGAGATGAGGACTATTCATCGCTGTCCTCAGCTATGCAGGGTCGGGGTACACCGCGAAGGTATCCTCACCCAACAAGTACACTCTGAACTTGATCAGAGCGTAGCGCATAGCAAGGAGCTCCTTGTCGTGAACAGGGTAGCTGTGCTCCGCAGGCTTCATCTGTCTGGACTGGTAGCTTACGACGCGCTCTCGACCTTCATCATCGAATTGCATCAGCGCACAGCCGATGGCGAAATCGCTCGCGTCGCAGACGACGTGAAAAGGCTTCGAGTCATCTGGGAGAGCGAGGATTGGGGTCTTGGCGAGACTCTTCTTCACCGAGTCGAAGGCGACTGGATGCGTGGAAGTCCACAACCACGACACATCTTACTTCAACAACGAAAAGCGGCTGGATCAATCCGGCGTAATTCTTCGTGTACTTGTTGAGATAATTTGCGAGACCCAGCCACTGGCGTAATTCGGTGGGATTCTGTGGCGTAGCCCACGCACATATCGACGACTCTTTCTCGGGGTCGGCGCAGACGCCGTTCTTGCTCACAAAGCAGCCAAGCACCGGAATCTCCGGCGCACATAATATGCACTACTTCAAGTTGGCATACAGCTTGTTTTCGCGCATCACTTGAAAGACTTGCCTCAGATGCTTCAAGTGGACTTCAAACGCGCTGAGGCCTCCCTCAGCGCGACTGGGTACGAAGATGTCGTCGAAGTAACCCGGTGCGAAATCGCGGAGCGGGCGCAGCACATGGGATACCATGCGATTGAACGTGGCGGGGACATTCTTCAAGACTTGTGGCATGACAAACCACTCCCAGAGCATACCACTGGGAGTGCTTACCGCAGTGAGCGGTATGTTGCTCAGCCTCATGAGGATTTGGATGGTGCTGAAGACCTCACTACACGACATCGCGTCGAGCACCATATCCTTCCGAGGAATCGGCGTCTGGGCAGGATTGATAGCGTCATTCCGTGTTGAGGCATGGACGATGCGCCACCCACTCGTGACTTTCTTCACACAGAAGGTCGGACTGGCGTGCGGCGATGTGCTCTCACGCACATGACCCGCCTTGCGGCGGCTCTCGAAGAAGTCATCGATAGCTTGAACATGATCTCGCGGGAGCGGCCACTGCCGCGTCACACAATACTTTGAGCTGGGCACGAGATCGATCTCGTGGCGAATTTCTCGGTCAGGTGGTGACTCAGCTGGGATCTTATCGGGAAAGCCATCTTCATATTCGCGGGTGGACTCGTAGACTGGATTGCCGGATTCGCGTAGCGCTTGCCAAGATTGCGCTGCGAATCGCTCCTCGCGGGCCGACTTCGGATGGGCGCTTTGGGCGCGAGGGAGCGTCGTCGTCACTGACGGCATTCACTTCGAGCGACACCGAATCGGCGTCGGTGATCACGTAGACCTGTTCGATTGCATCGTCCTTGAGGCCGCGAAGGAAGTTTCTTAAGGAGAGACCTGGAAGTCGAGTGATCGAATGTGCCTCTCGAGGTGGGTTTGCAAGACCGAGCGTTCGTCGGCGACCGGAGGTATCTTTCACATACATAAGCTCGCAGACCGACTCCATCGATGAGCTGTGTCTTGGTACATGCTCTCGGCGAGGTTTCAGACGACGTCGCTTCGACTCCCTTTTCTCCGCCCCGAAAAGGGAGCTCGAGGATGATGAGTCGCTCTCGCAGGACGAGATGTCACCCCCCTCTAGCGGGAACCGCTGCTCGACCGCGGTAGAGCTCAGCGGGATCGCCAACTGCTAGACCACCGGCTCAATCGACGGGAGCCCCTGCTCGACCGCCAGTTGGTCTTCATCCCCGCGTCGCCGCGGGGATTCGTCAGTTAACAGCACTGCGCAAGCCGTGCGGAAAGGGCCACCGTTCACTCTGTGCCCAACGTGCGTCGTGGATGACCGACCCACGACGACGACGTGAGGCCAATCCTTCTGGGCGACCAGGAGGTGCGTGAGCACCTCGCTCACGTCATAATCACTGCGACGCTTGACCGACCAGGCCCACCAGTTAATCTCTGATTGATAGCGCGTCAGCCACAGCATACTCAGGATGCAGTCAAACACGTAATTCACCTTAATGACGAGGAAGTCGTCGTTACTTTGGAAACCGTCGAACGTGTACGGAAGTGTAATATCACCCCGAAAAACGCGGCGTGATTTCCCATCGTACAACTTGACAGCGACCTCTCTTGTATCATTGCGGACAGTAATGGCTGACGGGAGTACCGGTAAGCACGACGCGCGGAAGAAGTTGTTGGTCGCTCCTGAATCAAGGAACGCTCGCAGTAGGCGCCGGGCGCCGGCGACATGAGGACTGACAATGATCAATCTTAAATCGCTCGGTGTGGTGGTGTCATGAAGTGTGCATGTATCACAGGAGAGATAGGAGGTTGGGCTCCAAACGGGGGACCCGGACCTCCATTCCAGCCAGTAGGGAGCCTCGCACCTACAGACCCTGACCTTTTTTTGGCTGGTCAGAACCCACGGGCTCGGAATCGACATGCGAAAGTACTGAAGCTGGTGCGCGGCACTCTGCCGCGCGATGAATGACCTTCCCGCAACGGAAGCAGGTGAGAGAACGACCGTTCCGAGCACCGTTCCGACGCGGTACATGACACTGACGATTGCTCGTCGCATCGATAACGTCGATGTCCATGGGCTCGGGCGCAGATTCCCGCGCTGAAGCGGACAGCACGTGAGCGTATGACGCTGCAACCACGTAGTCCCCGCGTAGTGCAATAGAACATGCCTCTTCGAGTGTAGAGGGGTCCGAACTTGTAAGGCAGTAGCGCGTCATGCCTTCGCGCATACCGAACACGAACACATTAACCTGAGAGGCCATATCGATGGACTTGGACACGATACATGACGCGAGGTGTCGTGTCTTCTGGACATAGTCGCGCATAGTCATGGTACCTTGCCGAAGGGCGAAGAAGTCTGCCCGAATTCGCGATTCATCTTGCAGCGGCTCGAACGCGAGCCGAAGGTCACTCTGGAGTGTATCCAGAGTGGAGATGGCGCTGGGGTCGACGGCCGACTTGCCGAGGGTCCATTCCTTGGCTTTCCCAGACAGCCGCGAGAGGAGGAAGTGGACCTTCGAAGAAGGCGCCTCAAACAACCTTGAGGCGATGGCGATCTCTCAAAACCAGCGATTCAGCGGAAGTCGGTCCTCTCCGGCACCGTAGTGGGTGGGCGTCTCTAGCTTCACGACGTCCTTCGTGGAGATACGCGAGGGAGTTGACACTCACCGATTCGCACCGACGAGCTCGCGTTCCATGAAATCTTGTACCGCAACGCGCTGCTCGTCGGGCGTCGCTGAGCGCAGCATCGACGTGACGACGGCTTCTCCGGACACCGCCGCGAGGCGATCGAGGGCTTTCCACTCGATCCGAGTGAGATAAGGGAAAGCAGCGAGGTCGAGGTCTTGGCTCATGTCGAACTTGGTCATTGGAAGGACTACGAAGTGCTACCAGGTGTAGCGGGCCAGGTATTTACTCCGTTACTTGCTTACACTATAGTGTTGAGGAAGTTCGCAATAGGACGACTGAGTCTTAGGTTTAAGAAAAAATCAACGCTGACTCACGTCATAGTCCAATTGGCTAATAATGGGTATGGCTCCCAATATATGAGCCAATGACATGACAGCATTTCAGCACACGCTAGTCGTGTCCCGATGCACCTACTTATGTAATGAAATCTATCTACTTATGTAATGGAGGGGCCCATTACAGATCCGAAACCTATGTTATAACATGTTGAAACTTCCAGGGGTACTGTGTTCAGAAAACCGCCTTAACCTACTCAAAGCGTCAGAAAAATGTACTTTTCAATGCGATCTGTACAAACTTTTCAAGAATATTAGCTCCCATTTCGCACCCGCATCATCTGCAAAGTCTGTTCGGACAACATTCACGCGGATTAAACTGCTTCGGTTAGCCGAAATTTACGGTGGTGTTACACTTGGCCGCCACAAGCAACATTCACAGGGGTGACATCACTGGTACAGAGGATATTCAGATAAACATTACAATTCTTCTTGATGAACCCTTCTAATCCGACCATAACGGATTATCCGGAATTTAGTTTCAGGAGTGAAAGTATTCCGCTTTGTCCGCAACAAGCCTGGCGGTGTCAAAATCCGCATATAGAGATTTGTATGTGATAAATTTTACCAGGTCAACTGTAGCGAGTCTGGGCGGTGAGACATGGGAATTTCGGGAAAGGTTTAGGGTTACAGATATAAGAATCGACAAGAGGCGACGGCAGATATGTGCCCGCCGGGAGGGAGTCTTTCCGGAACACAGGGTGTTGACTACTTCCTTGGTACGTAGCTGTACGTGGTAAGCTGAGAGACAAGGTCTTATATGCTTTTGTGTACAGGTAACGACAGGTTAATGCGGTACTGTCGGAAGAAAGGCTGGCATGCTTTTGAAACGGAACCCCCTGCTGCATCTGAAGCAGATCGCCCGACCCCTGCTGCGTCAGAGGCTACCTCGCCGACTCCCGCTGCGCCTGAAGTCGCCCCACCGGCTGCTGTTGTGCCTGAAACTACCTCGTCTACTCCTATCGAGTCCGTCGAGTCATCATCACTCCGTGTTGCCTTGGCTGCTGCAGCCAAGCCTACTCCGCGAAAGACTAGGCGTGCAGCGAAGGCTACTTCGCAAGACGATGACCAAGTACCACAAGCTATTGCCCCCCCCCCCCCCAACACGAGCGGAAGACAATCGGAAGGCGTCTGGGCCGAACACTAAACCCAAGCGGCGTCGCAGCAGTACGTTCGACATCTGATGGATTCTCGAACAATACTAACGAACATCTTTCGGGTTGTGCAGGTCGTGCTATTCAGGAGGCTACGGAAGTTGATCCGGATACAACCGTTCAGGAGGTTCCGAATCATCCGGCCTCTGTTCAGGATGATACTGCACAAAGTGTTCAGGAGGTTCCGAATCATTCCGCCTCTGTTCAGGATGGTATTGTGCAAGGTGTTCAGGAGATTCCGGTATAAGCTGCTCGCGATCTGGAATTGCCAGCAACGGAGGCGCCGATTGGAGCTGTAAATGCAGGCCGACGTGGCTTTACTCTGGATGACTTTGATGGTAATGGTTTCCTTGCTGCTCTGAGGCGTGATATGCTTTTTGAGGTCGGCGGTGAAGACGATTCCAACGTTGGTGATGGAGACTGGTTACTGTCGCTTGATTCCGATGCTGAAGGAGATGACGAGTCGGTTCCGCAAGATGAGAACGACGCCGTTGACGATGACGACTTTGGATCTGCTGATGGTGATGAAAGTGGAGATGATGCAGGAGTAGAAACAGACGAGGTCCCCGTTGAGTTCGATCTTACAGCTGAGGATTTGGATCGCCTCCAGGAAGACGAATGGGACGTGTACATGGAGGCAGAATCTGGTCGCGTTCAACACGATGTATCACCTCTCTACGATGGTCCATCCGGCCCCACACGGGTCACGCTTGCGTATGCTGAAGACCCCTTGGTGATATTTTACTTCTTCCTACCCAAGGAGCTCTGGCGCAAGATCGCAGCGGAAACAACAACTATCGACGAGAAAGTATTGATGCCGTGGCTCAGCATATGCGTACCCGTGCTCGGCATCGCCAATAATCGGTTCCGGCAACTCCAGTGCTCACACGGGATGAGTACCGGAGAAAGCTGGCTCGTAAGAGCACTATCCAACCCCACGCGATCGTTCGCTTCATCGGGCTGCTGGTTGCAAGGGCGTTGGAGCCTCGCCAAGACAGTCTTAGCCGTCATTGGGTTACAAGAGCTGAAGGTGTACTCTCTCGTGGAACTTTCGGCCAGTTTATGAGTCGTGACAGATTCCACGACATTGCCAGATATCTGCACTTCAACGACAACAACTTGCAGAGTGACAGCAATGACCGAGCGTTCAAGATTCGTCCTGTAATTCAAGCTTTGCAGAAGCGTTCTTTCGTGGATATAGGCTCGGTGCTAAGATCTCATTCGACGAGGGAATTGTGCCAATGTGCCACCGACGGAACCTAATGCGGCAAATACATGCCTCCCAAGCCGAACAAGTGGGGGACGAAGTTCTACTTGACGTGCTGCGCCGACACCGCATATTACGCCAGGTACTGAGTGTGGCTATCACGGATATCCGTCATATGGGACGGATATCCGTGATTTTATCATAACGTTGATCCGTTATGTGTTCGGCAAGAGCCGTAATGCTTTCAATCGATTAACACATGTGTGCTGTTTCGTGTAGGATGTACATTTACTGCGGCAAAGCTGACGCTAAAGGAGATTCGGTGGCTAAGCGGGCAGTGGTGAAGAACCTAGCCAAGGTTCTGGAAGGACAGCCTGCAGGACGACTTGTTTATACAAACAACTTCTACACTTCGATACCGCTGTCGCACAAACCGCTCAGTATGGGCCACTGTCACGTCGGTACTATCCGCAAAGGCCGTAAGGGATGGTGCAAGGCAATCGCCTTCGGGCAGAAGAAGCGCCCAAAGCGGATGTCACGCGGTTTGCATCGTATTGCAGTTTGGAGAGATCGACCTGAGTTTGTTGCGCTGTCATGGATGGATAGCAAGCCCGTGAGATTCCTGGCAACGGGATGCTCGACGAAAATAACGCATGTCTCCCGTCGAGAGCCCGGTGGTACGATCTCGCAAGTCCCCTGCCCCCAGCTTGTACGTGATTACCACGAAGCCATGGGAGGGGTCGACGTTCACGATCAGCTGCGCTTGCAGAGATACTCGATCCAGCGCGCCATCCGGATGAGGAAGTACTACAAAACCATCTTTCTAGGGCTGGTAGATATCGCGATGGTAAACGCGTTTATTGTGCACAAGATTGCGATGCGCGCTCGCGGACGGACTGTGCCAACACATGCAGTGTTCATGAGGCGGTTGCACATCGCGCTACTGGGACAATCGAATGAGGACTTCGATGGAGACGACGACCTAGCGGATCTCGTCACCGAACCGCTACCTCGCAGCGCGCACACACTGGAGCTAACAGACGAGAGGAACGGTGCGAAGCGGCGCCAGTGGCTGTGCAAGGTATGCTCTGCTTACGCAGGTCCTGGAGTTCGAAGTTTCGAGACGAGTTACTCCTGCCCGACATGCACCAAAGTCAAAAAGGGGCGCGTTACCTTGTGCAACAAGGCACGCAGGCTGCAGCATGGCAGCGCTTTCACCTGCAACCAGATGTGGAACCAGAGCTGGCGCAATGAGATGGCGATTCCGCCCGAGTTGTTGCACAAGATATGCTTCGTGAACCGACGTCGGCGCGAGGTGTATGACAGTGACGATGATGAAAGCGAGTAGGGAGAGAATGAAGTGATTCTTGAGTGGTGGTCATTGTCGTGTCGTACTTGTAAAGTGTAACAGATTTGCAGGGAGATCGCAACAGAGAGTTATTTGCACGTATTTTGCTCTACCCATCTTCTCGCATCAGCCAATGATCTGCCTTCCGTTGTCCACGCGTCACGCGAAAGGGCTTCAAACAGGATATATAGTACTGATTTTCCGGCATATGTTAATTCATATATTAGTAATTCAGGATAATTCGGAACGTCCGCCGTAGTAGAGGGGTTAAAGTAAAAGTGCTGTTTTTGATGCAAGTTGGAATGGCAGATTATGCACGTTAAGAGGAGAAAATCCACTAGATTGGGTACGACAATCCAATTTTGATCTTATATAACAGGCGTTTCAAGTGCTGAAGTAAAGTTATTTAAGTTTTGGGTTGAAAACGTTAGTTTTGCATCTGAGTATAAGAAGTTAGAGTTTTTTTTGTCAGAATGGATATAAAATTTCAGAGAACAGTAGAGGTTTGGGCGTGATGTTTAGCTGGGCTAGATTAAGCAGTTAAAGCTCCTATTTCGAGTACTGGATGTAGCATCGCTAATGCGTCTACTGAGCCGTAAACTTGCGCAGCGCCCAATTAGTAGAACGGGGATCCACCATTGGCTTTGTAGAAGTCGCGGAAATCGAGAATGACGCCGCTGTTTCTTATGTCATGTGGTTGCTTCGATACCAGTCTGTCGACTCTTCCCGGATCCAAACCTTTTACGTTCATCCACTGATCGAACTGCTGGTTCCGCAAACTGTTAAGACGCTCTACAGAGTGTCCTTTCATCTTGGCTTGAATCTTAGCATGACTAAGCATTCGTGCGAGGTCCACGTAATCGAAGCGTCTTTCGAGCTCCGTAAAAACAGCGAATTTATCTGGATGCTTCTCGTATTTGTTGAGCCTTTCCACAAACGAGATCCAAGTGCCAAGCATCGGGGCCTCGAACAGGTCATCACCTGTTTTGTCAAGTCGCAAGAACTTGAAAATATCATCCGCAGGTTTCCCTTGGCTTCGCCACATTTCCGCCTCCAAATTTGAAGCCAGGGCTCTCGTTAATGCACTTGTTTTTGCTTGAGCAATCATTTTCGCCAGGATTTCGTCGCTGTAGTGCTTCTTCATCACCGAGAAAACCAAGGCATCAGTATTTGTATCGTCAACTAACTTCACGTAGGACACCCAAGTATTAAACATTGAGCTCTCTAGGTGTTTTTCACCCTCCTTGCTTAGGCCCAGATGTTTGAAAATGTCATCTGCAGTGTTCCCCCTTCCGAGCCATTTACTGAGCTGTATCTCTTGCAGAGCAGTAACATTGATCTACACGTTTTTGTCCCTCGACGCCGCGACTAACACTCTGGCTAACTCTGCGTCGCTAAATCGATTCTGCAGCTCCAAGAATAAAACTTTGTTGGGATCTTTGTTGCTTTGTTGGATGTACGACAGCCACGTGGGCAGAGCTGGGTTCCGCAAAAAACCTTCTTCCTTGTCTGCGTTTAGTCGGAGAAGCTTGACAACGTCACCTGTCGTTTTACCATCCCTCAGCCAGGTTGTAAGCAGTGCATTCTCCAGATTACGAGCCACACTACTTGTAAGGCTATCATCCTTTGCTGCAATTAGCATGTGAGCTAGTGCTTCTTCGTCATTGGTTTTAGTCAACTTGAGCAGCAGCAAATTGTACGGATCATCGTTACCAAGCTTTTTGACGTACGATAGCCACGTAATTAACAATGGATTTTTCAGAAGACCCTCCTCGTCCGCGTCCAGCTTCAAAAGCTTGTAGATATCCCCCTCCGTAATTCTGTTTTTGATCCAATTGTCTGTCTGCATCATTTTAAGTTTCTTGGCTATTCTATCGCCTCTGCGGTTGGCTGTGCTTCAGCTATCAGCTTGGCAAGAGTGCCGTCATTGTGGTAACGTAGTAGCGTAGAGCATATTGCCGCTTGGCCTCTTTCAGGGTTTTTCTTGTAGGATTTCATCACCGATGCAGCCCACTTTTGATATGGTGCAGACACAAACAGCTTCGATTCCACCTTCCAGACACCGAGACTCGCAAACAACTTGTCGGTAGCTCTTTGGTTGTTGGACGTAAGTATTTCCATGACTCTTGTTGAGAGCTTTTTCGCTGGCTGCGAATTGATCAGCTTTTGAAGCACCGTAGCAGCTGACGGCATAGTACCAATTGATCTTGCATCGGTGCTGCCGTCTTGCGGCTCAGCTGTCCACTTGCTCTCAATCAAGTATCGGTGAATTCGACCGCCCACATCGTGATCCAAAGCATCATTTCTGGCATCGATTTCGCTGGATGCCGTAGCCATATTAGATCTACAGTCGATACACAGCAGTAGAGCGAGAACCGCCAGCAATATGAAGCAGCTCAAGCGTGGTGTTAAGGCAAGCTTGAGGGGCATCGCACCGACGGAAAAGATAAGTGAGGGTTTCGTAGCAAATTGCTAAATAAAAGTTATCTGAGGCTCCGGCTTGATATGCTAACATTAAAAATGGCAATGCTCTAGGTTGCAGATTTTACTACCCAGTCAGATTCACGGACTCCAGTGGCCACGTGGGTCGCGAGAAGACCTTCCGGTTGGTCTCACAGACCTTTCTTGTGAACCTATATATACAAATGGGTCGCCAGGTACGTGAATACATGCGAAACATGTCAGCGGGTTAACACACAGGACACGCTTCGACTCCGTCATAAAGTCTGCCCGTTCCGGCTGACTGTTGAAAGTCGATGAGTCATGACTTCATCTTTAGGATTTCCGCTGACGGACACGGCAGCATTGGGATTGTGGTGTTCGAGTGTCGGCTGAGCAAGATGTACCATCTTGCTCCAGTACCCGTTACCGTCACATCCGAGCATACCGCGAGGCTGTTCGTCGATGGAGTGTTCCGCTCCAGTACCCGTTACCGCCACAGGCGAACAGACCGCGAGGTTGCTCGCCGATGGAGTGTTCCGCTATCACAGTCTCCCGGAGACGATTGGCGATGACCGACCCACGGTTCACGGCTGCGTTTTGGAAAACACTGTTCCTTTTGCTCGGAGCACATCTGTAGATATCCACTGCGGGACACCCGCAGACAGACGGTCAGACGGAGCGCGTAAATTGAGTGCTTGAGGACGAGTTGCGCAGTTTGTGCGCGGTAGCCCTACGTACGTGGTCGACTCAGCTTCCGGCTATTGAGTGTGCACTCAAGAACGCGGTGCACACGTTTGCAGTACTCACGTCGTTGAACTTGATTTGGTTCCGTCACCCCACCGTGCCTCTCGCGCTTCAAGGAGACACTGCGTCCTCTACTCTAAGTGGGTGAAAGGCTCGGAAAGAGCTTTCCTCCCAGGTTTCAGATATGAGACCGGTTTTGCAGCGGAAACAAGTGGGGTTCTTTGTGGGCACCAAACTGAGTGTGGTCAGCAGGGTCCGCGATGCAATGGCGGCGGTGGAGGATAGAGAGAAGGAGTACTCTGACAAACATGAAAGAGAAAACTTAACTGTGTTTGAAGTGGGTGAATTAGTGTAATTAGACGGGAGGGGACTCCCACTAGACACTGTCAGCTCTGTCGGCAGCAACAAGCTAATCACCGCTTCATTAGACCGTTCGCGGTCCTGGCTAGGCATGGTGCGTCGTACACCATCGACCTGCATAAGTCAATGATGACGCACCCGACGTTCTACGTAGGACGGCTTAAGACGTACCATGATCCGCAGGGGGTTGCTGACTCGCAGACCCACCTCGGACCAACGCCGCGAAGCGAGGTCCGACCACAGACATCGACGAGGGTGCCAAAGCAGGCACCCAAGTCTCGGGCTGAACAGAAAGGCTACGGTCGAGACCGTACGCCGGAGGGGCCCCGTACGAGCACACCCCAGCCCCATACACTGAGTACGTCGAGCGCGTCGGGAACGCGAACGGCTGTTAGTGCTCCGAAGGCGGGTCCGGTTGTGGCAGTAGAGCCTCAACACGTCGGATCATGCGGAAGGCCTCGTCAATATCGGACGAAGAGGCCCACCCGTTGATGCAGGCTCGAGTCCCCCGCTTACCGGATCAGGCGGCTCGCAAGCCGAGCGAACACGTTCTGATTCCCTGTCTGCGCGGTAGCATCATCGCCAGTCCCAAGAGAAGAGCAAATACCAAGCGCGAGGACGCGTTGACGCAGGTGGTCAACCTCCGGGCCCTGCGTTGGACCAGCAGGTGGATCACCCGGACGAGAGTAGCACCCCGGAGGCGCTTGGTACTCGTACTCGTGGGCACCTCCGCCCCTGCTTCACCGAGACGGAGACGTCCACTACCACGTGGAGCGAATCCTCTAGAAGCGATTGCGTGTCGGTAATAAATAGCTCCTCGTGAAGTAGAGGGGTTATTCCCACTCCGAGAACTCGTGGGGGCCGATTGAACGGCTCCTGATAGACCACCCAAAGGCTGTCGCAATCTAAAAA